>CANPUZ010000154.1:0-155501 GCA_947579665.1 Sympetrum striolatum | reverse complement strand
TCAATTTTTATCCTCTTTTTTTCCCTTAATTTTCCTTATTTTATCGAGATTTGACCGAAAAAAGCAAGAAAAACGAATAATTTTAGCGAAATATCAATTTCTATCCTCTTTTTTCCCTTAATTTTCCTTATTTTATCGAGATTTGGCCGAAAAAAGCAAGAAAAACGAATAATTTTAGCGAAATTTCAATTTTTTTCCTCTTTTTTTCCCTTAATTTTCTTTATTTTTATGACATTTGACCGAAAAAAGCAAGAAAAACGAATAATTTTAGTGATATTTCAATTTTTTTCCTTCATTCTCATCATATAACTTTATTTGACCGAAAAAAGCAAGAAAAACGAATAATTTAATCGAAATATCAATATTTATCCTCTTTATTCCCTTAATTTCCCTTAGTTTATCGAGATTTGACCGAAAAAAGCAAGAAAAACGAATAATTTTAGCGAATTTTCAATTTTTTTCCTCTTTTTTTCCTTTAATTTTCCTTATATTATCGAGATTTGACCGAAAAAAGCAAGAAAAACGAATAATTTTAGCGAAATATCAATTTTTATCCTCTTTTTTCCCTAAATTTTCCTTATTTTATCGAGATTTGACCGAAAAAAGCAAGAAAGACGAATAATTTTAGCGAAATTTCAATTTTTTTCCTCTTTTTTTCCCTTAATTTTCCTTATTTTATCGAGATTTGACCGAAAAAAGCAAGAAAAACGAATAATTTTATCGAAATATCAATTTTTATCCTCTTTTTTCCCTTAATTTTCCTTATTTTATCGAGATTTGACCGAAAAAAGCAAGATAAACGAATAATTTTAGCGAAATATCAATTGTCATCCTTTTTTCCCTTAATTTTCCTCATTTTATTGAGATTTGACCGAAAAAAGCAAGAAAAACGAATAATTTTAGCGAAATTTCAATTTTTTTCCTCTTTTTTTCCCTTAAGTTTCCTTATTTTATCGAGATTTGACCGAAAAAAGCAAGAAAAACGAATAATTTTAGCGAATTTTCAATTTTTTTCCTCTTTTTTTCCTTTAATTTTCCTTATATTATCGAGATTTGACCGAAAAAAGCAAGAAAAACGAATAATTTTAGCGAAATATCAATTTTTATCCTCTTTTTTCCCTAAATTTTCCTTATTTTATCGAGATTTGACCGAAAAAAGCAAGAAAGACGAATAATTTTAGCGAAATTTCAATTTTTTTCCTCTTTTTTTCCCTTAATTTTCCTTATTTTATCGAGATTTGACCGAAAAAAGCAAGAAAAACGAATAATTTTATCGAAATATCAATTTTTATCCTCTTTTTTCCCTTAATTTTCCTTATTTTATCGAGATTTGACCGAAAAAAGCAAGAAAAACGAATAATTTTATCGAAATATCAATTTTTATCCTCTTTTTTCCCTTAATTTTCCTTATTTTATCGAGATTTGACCGAAAAAAGCAAAATAAACGAATAATTTTAGCAAAATATATCAATTTTCATCCTTTTTTCCCTTAATTTTCCTCATTTTATTGAGATTTGACCGAAAAAAGCAAGAAAAACGAATAATTTTAGCGAAATTTCAATTTTTTTCCTCTTTTTTTCGCTTAATTTTCCTTATTTTATCGAGATTTGACCGAAAAAAGCAAGAAAAACGAATAATTTTAGCGAAATCTCATTTTTTTTCCTCTTTTTTTCCCTTAATTTTCCTTACTTTATCGAGATTTGACCGAAAAATGCAAGAAAAACGAATAATTTTATCGAAATATCAATTTTTATCCTCTTTTTTTCCCTTAATTTTCCTTATTTTATCGAGATTAGACCGAAAAAAGCAAGAAAAACGAATAATTTTAGCGAAATTTCAATTTTTTTCCTCTTTTTTTCCCTTAATTTTCCTTATTTTATCGAGATTCGACCAAAAAAAGCAAGAAAAACGAATAATTTTAGCGAAATTTCAAATTTTTTCCTCTTTTTTTCCTTCATTCTCCTCATTTAACAGGATTTAACCGCAAAAAACCAAGAAAAACGAATAATTTTATCGAAATATCAATTTTTATCCTCTTTTTTTCCCTTAATATTCCTTATTTTATCGAGATTTGACCGAAAAAAGCAAGAAAAACGAATAATTTTAGCAAAATTTCAAATTTTTTCCTCTTTTTTTCCTTCATTCTCCTCATTTAACGAGATTAGACCGCAAAAAACCAAGAAAAACGAATAATTTTATCGAAATATCAATTTTTATCCTCTTTTTTCCCCTTGATATTCCTTATTTTATCGAGATTTGACCGAAAAAAGCAAGAAAAACGAATAATTTTAGCGAAATTTCAATTTTTTTCCTCTTTTTTTCCCTTAATTTTCCTTATTTTATCTAGATTTGACCGAAAAAAGCCAGAAAAACGAATAATTTTAGCGAAATTTCAATTTTTTTCCTCTTTTTTCCCTTAATTTTCTTTATTATATCGAGATTTGACCGAAAAAAGCAAGAAAAACAAATAATTTTAGCGAAATATCAATTTCTATCCTCTTTTTTCCCTTAATTTTCCTTATTTTATCGAGGTTTGAACGAAAAAAGCAAGAAAAACGAATTATTTAAGCGAAATATCAATTTTTATCCTCTTTTTTTCCCTTAATTTTCCTTATTTTATCGAGATTTGACCGAAAAAAGCAAGAAAAACGAATAATTTTAGCGAACTTTCAATTTTTTTCCTCTTTTTTCCCCTTAATTTTCCTTATTTTATCGAGATTAGACCGAAAAAAGCAAGAAAAACGAATAATTTTAGCGAAATTTCAATTTTTTTCCTCTTTTTTTCCCTTAATTTTCCTTATTTTATCGAGATTCGACCAAAAAAAGCAAGAAAAACGAATAATTTTAGCGAAATTTCAAATTTTTTCCTCTTTTTTTCCTTCATTCTCCTCATTTAACGAGATTTGACCGCAAAAAACCAAGAAAAACGAATAATTTTATCGAAATATCAATTTTTATCCTCTTTTTTCCCTTAATACTCCTTATTTTATCGAGATTTGACCGAAAAAAGCAAGAAAAACGAATAATTTAAGCGAAATATCAATTTTTATCCTCTTTTTTTCCCTTAATTTTCCTTATTTTATCGAGATTTGACCGAAAAAAGCAAGAAAAACGAATAATTTTAGCGAAATTTCAATTTTTTTCTTCTTTTTTTCCTTCATTCTCATCATTTAACGAGATTTGACCAAAAAAAGCAAGAAAAACGAATAATTTTATCAAAATATCAATTTTTATCCTTTTTTTTCCCTTAATTTTCCTTATTTTATCGAGATTTGACCGAAAAAAGCAAGAAAAACGAATAATTTTAGCGAAATATCAATTTTTTTCCTCTTTTTTTCCCTTAATTTTCCTTATTTTATCGAGATTTGACCGAAAAAAGCAAGAAAAACGAATAATTTTAGCGAAATTTCAATTTTTTTCTTCTTTTTTTCCTTCATTCTCATCATTTAACGAGATTTGACCAAAAAAAGCAAGAAAAACGAATAATTTTATCAAAATATCAATTTTTATCCTCTTTTTTTCCCTTAATTTTCCTTATTTTATCGAGATTTGACCGAAAAAAGCAAGAAAAACGAATAATTTTAGCGAAATATCAATTTCTATCCTCTTTTTTCCCTTAATTTTCCTTATTTTATCGAGATTTGGCCGAAAAAAGCAAGAAAAACGAATAATTTTAGCGAAATTTCAATTTTTTTCCTCTTTTTTTCCCTTAATTTTCTTTATTTTTATGACATTTGACCGAAAAAAGCAAGAAAAACGAATAATTTTAGTGATATTTCAATTTTTTTCCTCTTTTTTTCCTTCATTCTCATCATATAACTTTATTTGACCGAAAAAAGCAAGAAAAACGAATAATTTAATCGAAATATCAATATTTATCCTCTTTATTCCCTTAATTTCCCTTAGTTTATCGAGATTTGACCGAAAAAAGCAAGAAAAACGAATAATTTTAGCGAATTTTCAATTTTTTTCCTCTTTTTTTCCTTTAATTTTCCTTATATTATCGAGATTTGACCGAAAAAAGCAAGAAAAACGAATAATTTTAGCGAAATATCAATTTTTATCCTCTTTTTTCCCTAAATTTTCCTTATTTTATCGAGATTTGACCGATAAAAGCAAGAAAGACGAATAATTTTAGCGAAATTTCAATTTTTTTCCTCTTTTTTTCCCTTAATTTTCCTTATTTTATCGAGATTTGACCGAAAAAAGCAAGACAAACGAATAATTTTATCGAAATATCAATTTTTATCCTCTTTTTTCCCTTAATTTTCCTTATTTTATCGAGATTTGACCGAAAAAAGCAAGATAAACGAATAATTTTAGCGAAATATCAATTGTCATCCTTTTTTCCCTTAATTTTCCTCATTTTATTGAGATTTGACCGAAAAAAGCAAGAAAAACGAATAATTTTAGCGAAATTTCAATTTTTTTCCTCTTTTTTTCCCTTAAGTTTCCTTATTTTATCGAGATTTGACCGAAAAAAGCAAGAAAAACGAATAATTTTAGCGAAATCTCAATTTTTTTCCTCTTTTTTTCCCTTAATTTTCCTTACTTTATCGAGATTTGACCGAAAAAAGCAAGAAAAACGAATAATTTTATCGAAATATCAATTTTTATCCTCTTTTTTTCCCTTAACTTTCCTTATTTTATCGAGATTTCACGAAAAAAGCAAGAAAAACAAATAATTTTAGCGAAATATCAATTTCTATCCTCTTTTTTCCCTTAATTTTCCTTATTTTATCGAGATTTGAACGAAAAAAGCAAGAAAAACGAATTATTTAAGCGAAATATTAATTTTTATCCTCTTTTTTTCCCTTAATTTTCCTTATTTTATCGAGATTTGACCGAAAAAAGCAAGAAAAACGAATAATTTAAGCGAACTTTCAATTTTTTTCCTCTTTTTTTCCCTTAATTTTCCTTATTTTATCGAGATTAGACCGAAAAAAGCAAGAAAAACGAATAATTTTAGCGAAATTTCAATTTTTTTCCTCTTTTTTTCTCTTAATTTTCCTTATTTTATCGAGATTCGACCAAAAAAAGCAAGAAAAACGAATAATTTTAGCGAAATTTCAAATTTTTTCGTCTTTATTTCCTTCATTCTCCTCATTTAACAGGATTTAACCGCAAAAAACCAAGAAAAACGAATAATTTTATCGAAATATCAATTTTTATCCTCTTTTTTTCCCTTAATATTCCTTATTTTATCGAGATTTGACCGAAAAAAGCAAGAAAAACGAATAATTTTATCGAAATGTCAATTTTTATCCTCTTTTTTCCCCTTGATATTCCTTATTTTATCGAGATTTGACCGAAAAAAGCAAGAAAAACGAATAATTTTAGCGAAATTTCAATTTTTTTCCTCTTTTTTTCCCATAATTTTCCTTATTTTATCGAGATTTGACCGAAAAAAGCCAGAAAAACGAATAATTTTAGCGAAATTTCAATTTTTTTCCTCTTTTTTCCCTTAATTTTCTTTATTATATCGAGATTTGACCGAAAAAAGCAAGAAAAACGAATAATTTTTGCGAAATATCAATTTCTATCCTCTTTTTTTCCTTTATTTTACTTTTTTTATCGAGATTTGAACGAAAAAATCAAGAAAAACGAATAATTTAAGCGAAATATCAATTTTTATCCTCTTTGTTTCCCTTAATTTTCCTTATTTTATCGAGATTTGACCGAAAAAAGCAAGAAAAACGAATAATTTTAGCGAAATTTCAATTTTTTTCCTCTTTTTTTTCCCTTAATTTTCCTTATTTTATCGGAATTTGACCGAAAAAAGCAAGATAAACGAATAATTTTAGCGAAATTTCAGTTTTTTTTTCTGCCTCGGTAGCTTAGCTGGTTAAAGCATTCTCCCGGCAAGAGGAAGATCCCGGGTTCGATTCCCGGCCTTGGTGGACTTTTTTCCATGTCCGTTTCTCCTTGGGGTTTTCCTGGGTGCACTTCCTTATGTGCAATTTTCACCCTTCCTCTTCCTTCAGTTTTTTTCCTCTTTTTTTCCCTTAATTTTCCTTATTTTATCGAGATGTGACCAAAAAAAGCAAGAAAAACGAATAATTTTAGCGAAATATCAATTTTTATCCTCTTTTTTCCCTTAATTTTCCTTATTTTATCGAGATTTGACCGAAAAAAGCAAGAAAAACGAATAATTTTGGCGAAATTTCAATTTTTTTCCTCTTTTTTTCCCATAATTTTCCTTATTTTATCGAGATTTGACCAAAAAAAGCAAGAAAAACGAATAATTTTATCGAAATTTCAAATTTTTCCTCTTTTTTTCTTTCATTCTCCTCATTTAACGAGATTTGACCGCAAAAAACCAAGAAAAACGAATAATTTTATCGAAATATCAATTTTTATCTTATTTTTTTCCCTTAATTTTCCTTATTTTATCGAGATTTGACCGAAAAAAGCAAGAAAAACGAATAATTTTAGCGAAATATCAATTTTTTTCCTCTTTTTTTCCCTTAATTTTCCTTATTTTATCGAGATTTGACCGAAAAAAGCAAGAAAAACGAATAATTTTAGCGAAATTTCAATTTTTTTCTTCTTTTTTTCCTTCATTCTCATCATTTAACGAGATTTGACCAAAAAAAGCAAGAAAAACGAATAATTTTATCAAAATATCAATTTTTATCCTCTTTTTTTCCCTTAATTTTCCTTATTTTATCGAGATTTGACCGAAAAAAGCAAGAAAAACGAATAATTTTAGCGAAATATCAATTTCTATCCTCTTTTTTCCCTTAATTTTCCTTATTTTATCGAGATTTGGCCGAAAAAAGCAAGAAAAACGAATAATTTTAGCGAAATTTCAATTTTTTTCCTCTTTTTTTCCCTTAATTTTCTTTATTTTTATGACATTTGACCGAAAAAAGCAAGAAAAACGAATAATTTTAGTGATATTTCAATTTTTTTCCTCTTTTTTTCCTTCATTCTCATCATATAACTTTATTTGACCGAAAAAAGCAAGAAAAACGAATAATTTTAGCGAATTTTCAATTTTTTTCCTCTTTTTTTCCTTTAATTTTCCTTATATTATCGAGATTTGACCGAAAAAAGCAAGAAAAACGAATAATTTTAGCGAAATATCAATTTTTATCCTCTTTTTTCCCTAAATTTTCCTTATTTTATCGAGATTTGACCGAAAAAAGCAAGAAAGACGAATAATTTTAGCGAAATTTCAATTTTTTTCCTCTTTTTTTCCCTTAATTTTCCTTATTTTATCGAGATTTGACCGAAAAAAGCAAGAAAAACGAATAATTTTATCGAAATATCAATTTTTATCCTCTTTTTTCCCTTAATTTTCCTTATTTTATCGAGATTTGACCGAAAAAAGCAAGATAAACGAATAATTTTAGCGAAATATCAATTGTCATCCTTTTTTCCCTTAATTTTCCTCATTTTATTGAGATTTGACCGAAAAAAGCAAGAAAAACGAATAATTTTAGCGAAATTTCAATTTTTTTCCTCTTTTTTTCCCTTAAGTTTCCTTATTTTATCGAGATTTGACCGAAAAAAGCAAGAAAAACGAATAATTTTAGCGAAATCTCAATTTTTTTCCTCTTTTTTTCCCTTAATTTTCCTTACTTTATCGAGATTTGACCCAAAAAAGCAAGAAAAACGAATAATTTTATCGAAATATCAATTTTTATCCTCTTTTTTTCCCTTAACTTTCCTTATTTTATCGAGATTTCACGAAAAAAGCAAGAAAAACAAATAATTTTAGCGAAATATCAATTTCTATCCTATTTTTTCCCTTAATTTTCCTTATTTTATCGAGATTTGAACGAAAAAAGCAAGAAAAACGAATTATTTAAGCGAAATATTAATTTTTATCCTCTTTTTTTCCCTTAATTTTCCTTATTTTATCGAGATTTGACCGAAAAAAGCAAGAAAGACGAATAATTTTAGCGAAATTTCAATTTTTTTCCTCTTTTTTTCCCTTAATTTTCCTTATTTTATCTAGATTTGACCGAAAAAAGCCAGAAAAACGAATAATTTTAGCGAAATTTCAATTTTTTTCCTCTTTTTTCCCTTAATTTTCTTTATTATATCGAGATTTGACCGAAAAAAGCAAGAAAAACAAATAATTTTAGCGAAATATCAATTTCTATCCTCTTTTTTCCCTTAATTTTCCTTATTTTATCGAGGTTTGAACGAAAAAAGCAAGAAAAACGAATTATTTAAGCGAAATATCAATTTTTATCCTCTTTTTTTCCCTTAATTTTCCTTATTTTATCGAGATTTGACCGAAAAAAGCAAGAAAAACGAATAATTTTAGCGAACTTTCAATTTTTTTCCTCTTTTTTCCCCTTAATTTTCCTTATTTTATCGAGATTAGACCGAAAAAAGCAAGAAAAACGAATAATTTTAGCGAAATTTCAATTTTTTTCCTCTTTTTTTCCCTTAATTTTCCTTATTTTATCGAGATTCGACCAAAAAAAGCAAGAAAAACGAATAATTTTAGCGAAATTTCAAATTTTTTCCTCTTTTTTTCCTTCATTCTCCTCATTTAACGAGATTTGACCGCAAAAAACCAAGAAAAACGAATAATTTTATCGAAATATCAATTTTTATCCTCTTTTTTCCCTTAATACTCCTTATTTTATCGAGATTTGACCGAAAAAAGCAAGAAAAACGAATAATTTAAGCGAAATATCAATTTTTATCCTCTTTTTTTCCCTTAATTTTCCTTATTTTATCGAGATTTGACCGAAAAAAGCAAGAAAAACGAATAATTTTAGCGAAATTTCAATTTTTTTCTTCTTTTTTTCCTTCATTCTCATCATTTAACGAGATTTGACCAAAAAAAGCAAGAAAAACGAATAATTTTATCAAAATATCAATTTTTATCCTTTTTTTTTCCCTTAATTTTCCTTATTTTATCGAGATTTGACCGAAAAAAGCAAGAAAAACGAATAATTTTAGCGAAATATCAATTTTTTTCCTCTTTTTTTCCCTTAATTTTCCTTATTTTATCGAGATTTGACCGAAAAAAGCAAGAAAAACGAATAATTTTAGCGAAATTTCAATTTTTTTCTTCTTTTTTTCCTTCATTCTCATCATTTAACGAGATTTGACCAAAAAAAGCAAGAAAAACGAATAATTTTATCAAAATATCAATTTTTATCCTCTTTTTTTCCCTTAATTTTCCTTATTTTATCGAGATTTGACCGAAAAAAGCAAGAAAAACGAATAATTTTAGCGAAATATCAATTTCTATCCTCTTTTTTCCCTTAATTTTCCTTATTTTATCGAGATTTGGCCGAAAAAAGCAAGAAAAACGAATAATTTTAGCGAAATTTCAATTTTTTTCCTCTTTTTTTCCCTTAATTTTCTTTATTTTTATGACATTTGACCGAAAAAAGCAAGAAAAACGAATAATTTTAGTGATATTTCAATTTTTTTCCTCTTTTTTTCCTTCATTCTCATCATATAACTTTATTTGACCGAAAAAAGCAAGAAAAACGAAAAATTTAATCGAAATATCAATATTTATCCTCTTTATTCCCTTAATTTCCCTTAGTTTATCGAGATTTGACCGAAAAAAGCAAGAAAAACGAATAATTTTAGCGAATTTTCAATTTTTTTCCTCTTTTTTTCCTTTAATTTTCCTTATATTATCGAGATTTGACCGAAAAAAGCAAGAAAAACGAATAATTTTAGCGAAATATCAATTTTTATCCTCTTTTTTCCCTAAATTTTCCTTATTTTATCGAGATTTGACCGAAAAAAGCAAGAAAGACGAATAATTTTAGCGAAATTTCAATTTTTTTCCTCTTTTTTTCCCTTAATTTTCCTTATTTTATCGAGATTTGACCGAAAAAAGCAAGAAAAACGAATAATTTTATCGAAATATCAATTGTCATCCTTTTTTCCCTTAATTTTCCTCATATTATTGAGATTTGACCGAAAAAAGCAAGAAAGACGAATAATTTTAGCGAAATTTCAATTTTTATCCTCTTTTTTCCCTTAATTTTCCTTATTTTATCGAGATTTGACCGAAAAAAGCAAGATAAACGAATAATTTTAGCGAAATATCAATTGTCATCCTTTTTTCCCTTAATTTTCCTCATTTTATTGAGATTTGACCGAAAAAAGCAAGAAAAACGAATAATTTTAGCGAAATTTCAATTTTTTTCCTCTTTTTTTCCCTTAATTTTCCTTACTTTATCGAGATTTGACCGAAAAAAGCAAGAAAAACGAATAATTTTATCGAAATATCAATTTTTATCCTCTTTTTTTCCCTTAACTTTCCTTATTCTATCGAGATTTCACGAAAAAAGCAAGAAAAACAAATTATTTAAGCGAAATATTAATTTTTATCCTCTTTTTTTCCCTTAATTTTCCTTATTTTATCGAGATTTGACCGAAAAAAGCAAGAAAAACGAATAATTTTAGCGAACTTTCAATTTTTTTCCTCTTTTTTTCCCTTAATTTTCCTTATTTTATCGAGATTAGACCGAAAAAAGCAAGAAAAACGAATAATTTTAGCGAAATTTCAATTTTTTTCCTCTTTTTTTCCCTTAATTTTCCTTATTTTATCGAGATTCGACCAAAAAAAGCAAGAAAAACGAATAATTTTAGCGAAATTTCAAATTTTTTCCTCTTTTTTTCCTTCATTCTCCTCATTTAACAGGATTTAACCGCAAAAAACCAAGAAAAACGAATAATTTTATCGAAATATCAATTTTTATCCTCTTTTTTTCCCTTAATATTCCTTATTTTATCGAGATTTGACCGATAAAAGCAAGAAAAACGAATAATTTTAGCAAAATTTCAAATTTTTTCCTCTTTTTTTCCTTCATTCTCCTCATTTAACGAGATTAGACCGCAAAAAACCAAGAAAAACGAATAATTTTATCGAAATATCAATTTTTATCCTCTTTTTTCCCCTTGATATTCCTTATTTTATCGAGATTTGACCGAAAAAAGCAAGAAAAACGAATAATTTTAGCGAAATTTCAATTTTTTTCCTCTTTTTTTCCCATAATTTTCCTTATTTTATCGAGATTTGACCGAAAAAAGCCAGAAAAAGGAATAATTTTAGCGAAATTTCAATTTTTTTCCTCTTTTTTCCCTTAATTTTCTTTATTATATCGAGATTTGACCGAAAAAAGCAAGAAAAACGAATAATTTTTGCGAAATATCAATTTCTATCCTCTTTTTTTCCTTTATTTTACTTTTTTTATCGAGATTTGAACGAAAAAATCAAGAAAAACGAATAATTTAAGCGAAATATCAATTTTTATCCTCTTTGTTTCCCTTAATTTTCCTTATTTTATCGAGATTTGACCGAAAAAAGCAAGAAAAACGAATAATTTTAGCGAAATTTCAATTTTTTTCCTCTTTTTTTTCCCTTAATTTTCCTTATTTTATCGGAATTTGACCGAAAAAAGCAAGATAAACGAATAATTTTAGCGAAATTTCAGTTTTTTTTTCTGCCTCGGTAGCTTAGCTGGTTAAAGCATTCTCCCGGCAAGAGGAAGATCCCGGGTTCGATTCCCGGCCTTGGTGGACTTTTTTCCATGTCCGTTTCTCCTTGGGGTTTTCCTGGGTGCACTTCCTTATGTGCAATTTTCACCCTTCCTCTTCCTTCAGTTTTTTTCCTCTTTTTTTCCCTTAATTTTCCTTATTTTATCGAGATGTGACCAAAAAAATCAAGAAAAACGAATAATTTTAGCGAAATATCAATTTTTATCCTCTTTTTTCCCTTAATTTTCCTTATTTTATCGAGATTTGACCGAAAAAAGCAAGAAAAACGAATAATTTTAGCGAAATTTCAATTTTTTTCCTCTTTTTTTCCCTTAATTTTCCTTATTTTATCGAGATTTGACCAAAAAAAGCAAGAAAAACGAATAATTTTATCGAAATTTCAAATTTTTCCTCTTTTTTTCTTTCATTCTCCTCATTTAACGAGATTTGACCGCAAAAAACCAAGAAAAACGAATAATTTTATCGAAATATCAATTTTTATCTTATTTTTTTCCCTTAATTTTCCTTATTTTATCGAGATTTGACCGAAAAAAGCAAGAAAAACGAATAATTTTAGCGAAATATCAATTTTTTTCCTCTTTTTTTCCCCTTAACTTTCCTTATTTTATCGAGATTTGACCGAAAAAAGCAAGAAAAACGAATAATTTTAGCGAAATTTCAATTTTTTTCTTCTTATTTTCCTTCATTCTCATCATTTAACGAGATTTGACCAAAAAAAGCAAGAAAAACGAATAATTTTATCAAAATATCAATTTTTATCCTCTTTTTTTCCCTTAATTTTCCTTATTTTATCGAGATTTGACCGAAAAAAGCAAGAAAAACGAATAATTTTAGCGAAATATCAATTTCTATCCTCTTTTTTCCCTTAATTTTCCTTATTTTATCGAGATTTGGCCGAAAAAAGCAAGAAAAACGAATAATTTTAGCGAAATTTCAATTTTTTTCCTCTTTTTTTCCCTTAATTTTCTTTATTTTTATGACATTTGACCGGAAAAAAGCAAGAAAAACGAATAATTTTAGTGATATTTCAATTTTTTTCCTCTTTTTTTCCTTCATTCTCATCATATAACTTTATTTGACCGAAAAAAGCAAGAAAAACGAATAATTTAATCGAAATATCAATATTTATCCTCTTTATTCCCTTAATTTCCCTTAGTTTATCGAGATTTGACCGAAAAAAGCAAGAAAAACGAATAATTTTAGCGAATTTTCAATTTTTTTCCTCTTTTTTTCCTTTAATTTTCCTTATATTATCGAGATTTGACCGAAAAAAGCAAGAAAAACGAATAATTTTAGCGAAATATCAATTTTTATCCTCTTTTTTCCCTAAATTTTCCTTATTTTATCGAGATTTGACCGAAAAAAGCAAGAAAGACGAATAATTTTAGCGAAATTTCAATTTTTTTCCTCTTTTTTTCCCTTAATTTTCCTTATTTTATCGAGATTTGACCGAAAAAAGCAAGAAAAACGAATAATTTTATCGAAATATCAATTTTTATCCTCTTTTTTCCCTTAATTTTCCTTATTTTATCGAGATTTGACCGAAAAAAGCAAGATAAACGAATAATTTTAGCGAAATATCAATTGTCATCCTTTTTTCCCTTAATTTTCCTCATTTTATTGAGATTTGACCGAAAAAAGCAAGAAAAACGAATAATTTTAGCTAAATTTCAATTTTTTTCCTCTTTTTTTCCCTTAAGTTTCCTTATTTTATCGAGATTTGACCGAAAAAAGCAAGAAAAACGAATAATTTTATCGAAATATCAATTTTTATCCTCTTTTTTCCCTTAATTTTCCTTATTTTATCGAGATTTGACCGAAAAAAGCAAGATAAACGAATAATTTTAGCGAAATATCAATTGTCATCCTTTTTCCCTTAATTTTCCTCATTTTATTGAGATTTGACCGAAAAAAGCAAGAAAAACGAATAATTTTAGCGAAATTTCAATTTTTTTCCTCTTTTTTTCCCTTAAGTTTCCTTATTTTATCGAGATTTGACCGAAAAAAGCAAGAAAAACGAATAATTTTATCGAAATATCAATTTTTATCCTCTTTTTTTCCCTTAACTTTCCTTATTTTATCGAGATTTCACGAAAAAAGCAAGAAAAACAAATAATTTTAGCGAAATATCAATTTCTATCCTCTTTTTTCCCTTAATTTTCCTTATTTTATCGAGATTTGAACGAAAAAAGCAAGAAAAACGAATTATTTAAGCGAAATATTAATTTTTATCCTCTTTTTTTCCCTTAATTTTCCTTATTTTATCGAGATTTGACCGAAAAAAGCAAGAAAAACGAATAATTTTAGCGAACTTTCAATTTTTTTCCTCTTTTTTTCCCTTAATTTTCCTTATTTTATCGAGATTAGACCGAAAAAAGCAAGAAAAACGAATAATTTTAGCGAAATTTCAATTTTTTTCCTCTTTTTTTCCCTTAATTTTCCTTATTTTATCGAGATTCGACCAAAAAAAGCAAGAAAAACGAATAATTTTAGCGAAATTTCAAATTTTTTCCTCTTTTTTTCCTTCATTCTCCTCATTTAACAGGATTTAACCGCAAAAAACCAAGAAAAACGAATAATTTTATCGAAATATCAATTTTTATCCTCTTTTTTTCCCTTAATATTCCTTATTTTATCGAGATTTGACCGAAAAAAGCAAGAAAAACGAATAATTTTAGCAAAATTTCAAATTTTTTCCTCTTTTTTTCCTTCATTCTCCTCATTTAACGAGATTAGACCGCAAAAAACCAAGAAAAACGAATAATTTTATCGAAATATCAATTTTTATCCTCTTTTTTCCCCTTGATATTCCTTATTTTATCGAGATTTGACCGAAAAAAGCAAGAAAAACGAATAATTTTAGCGAAATTTCAATTTTTTTCCTCTTTTTTTCCCATAATTTTCCTTATTTTATCGAGATTTGACCGAAAAAAGCCAGAAAAACGAATAATTTTAGCGAAATTTCAATTTTTTTCCTCTTTTTTCCCTTAATTTTCTTTATTATATCGAGATTTTACCGAAAAAAGCAAGAAAAACGAATAATTTTTGCGAAATATCAATTTCTATCCTCTTTTTTTCCTTTATTTTACTTTTTTTATCGAGATTTGAACGAAAAAATCAAGAAAAACGAATAATTTAAGCGAAATATCAATTTTTATCCTCTTTGTTTCCCTTAATTTTCCTTATTTTATCGAGATTTGACCGAAAAAAGCAAGAAAAACGAATAATTTTAGCGAAATTTCAATTTTTTTCCTCTTTTTTTTCCCTTAATTTTCCTTATTTTATCGGAATTTGACCGAAAAAAGCAAGATAAACGAATAATTTTAGCGAAATTTCAGTTTTTTTTTCTGCCTCGGTAGCTTAGCTGGTTAAAGCATTCTCCCGGCAAGAGGAAGATCCCGGGTTCGATTCCCGGCCTTGGTGGACTTTTTTCCATGTCCGTTTCTCCTTGGGGTTTTCCTGGGTGCACTTCCTTATGTGCAATTTTCACCCTTCCTCTTTCTTCAGTTTTTTTCCTCTTTTTTTCCCTTAATTTTCCTTATTTTATCGAGATGTGACCAAAAAAAGCAAGAAAAACGAATAATTTTAGCGAAATATCAATTTTTATCCTCTTTTTTCCCTTAATTTTCCTTATTTTATCGAGATTTGACCGAAAAAAGCAAGAAAAACGAATAATTTTAGCGAAATTTCAATTTTTTTCCTCTTTTTTTCCCTTAATTTTCCTTATTTTATCGAGATTTGACCAAAAAAAGCAAGAAAAACGAATAATTTTATCGAAATTTCAAATTTTTCCTCTTTTTTTCTTTCATTCTCCTCATTTAACGAGATTTGACCGCAAAAAACCAAGAAAAACGAATAATTTTATCGAAATATCAATTTTTATCTTATTTTTTTCCCTTAATTTTCCTTATTTTATAGAGATTTGACCGAAAAAAGCAAGAAAAACGCATAATTTTAGCGAAATTTCAATTGTTTTCCTCTTTTTTTCCCTTAATTTTCCTTATTTTATCGAGATTTGACCGAAAACAGCAAGAAAAACGAATAATTTTAGCGAAATTTCAATTGTTTTCCTCTTTTTTTCCCTTAATTTTCCTTATTTTATCGAGATATGACCGAAAAAAGCAAGAAAAACGAATAATTTTAGCAAAATTTCAAATTTTTTCCTCTTTTTTTCCTTCATTCTCCTCATTTAACGAGATTAGACCGCAAAAAACCAAGAAAAACGAATAATTTTATCGAAATATCAATTTTTATCCTCTTTTTTCCCCTTGATATTCCTTATTTTATCGAGATTTGACCGAAAAAAGCAAGAAAAACGAATAATTTTAGCGAAATTTCAATTTTTTTCCTCTTTTTTTCCCTTAATTTTCCTTACTTTATCGAGATTTGACCGAAAAAAGCAAGAAAAACGAATAATTTTAGCGAAATGTCAATTTTTTTCCTCTTTTTCCCTTAATTTTCTTTATTTTATCGAGATTTGACCGAAAAAAGCAAGAAAAACGAATAATTTTATCGAAATATCAATTTTTATCCTCTTTTTTTCCCTTAACTTTCCTTATTTTATCGAGATTTCACGAAAAAAGCAAGAAAAACAAATAATTTTAGCGAAATATCAATTTCTATCCTCTTTTTTCCCTTAATTTTCCTTATTTTATCGAGATTTGAACGAAAAAAGCAAGAAAAACGAATTATTTAAGCGAAATATCAATTTTTATCCTCTTTCTTTCCCTTAATTTTCCTTATTTTATCGAGATTTGACCGAAAAAAGCAAAAAAAACGAATAATTTTAGCGAACTTTCAATTTTTTTCCTATTTTTTTCCCTTAATTTTCCTTATTTTATCGAGATTAGACCGAAAAAAGCAAGAAAAACGAAAAATTTTAGCGAAATTTCAATTTTTTCCTCTTTTTTTCCCTTAATTTTCCTTATTTTATCGAGATTCGACCAAAAACAGCAAGAAAAACGAATAATTTTAGCGAAATTTCAAATTTTTTCCTCTTTTTTTCCTTCATTCTCCTCATTTAACGAGATTTGACCGCAGAAAACCAAGAAAAACGAATAATTTTATCGAAATATCAATTTTTATCCTCTTTTTTTCCCTTAATATTCCTTATTTTATCGAGATTTGACCGAAAATAGCAAGAAAAACGAATAATTTTAGCAAAATTTCAAATTTTTTCCTCTTTTTTTCCTTCATTCTCCTCATTTAACGAGATTAGACCGCAAAAAACCAAGAAAAACGAATGATTTTATCGAAATATCAATTTTTATCCTCTTTTTTCCCCTTGATATTCCTTATTTTATCGAGATTTGACAAAAAAAAGCAAGAAAAACGAATAATTTTAGCGAAATTTCAATTTTTTTCCTCTTTTTTTCCCTTAATTTTCCTTATTTTATCGAGATTTGACCGAAAAAAGCCAGAAAAACGAATAATTTTAGCGAAATTTCAATTTTTTTCCTCTTTTTTCCCTTAATTTTCTTTATTTTATCGAGATTTGACCGAAAAAAGCAAGAAAAACGAATAATTTTTGCGAAATATCAATTTCTATCCTCTTTTTTCCCTTTATTTTACTTTTTTTATCGAGATTTGAACGAAAAAAGCAAGAAAAACGAATAATTTAAGCGAAATATCAATTTTTATCCTCTTTTTTTCCCTTAATTTTCCTTATTTTATCGAGATTTGACCGAAAAAAGCAAGCAAAACGAATAATTTTAGCGAAATTTCAATTTTTTTCCTCTTTTTTTTCCCTTAATTTTCCTTATTTTATCGAGATTTGACCGAAAAAAGCAAGAAAAACGAATAATTTTAGCGAAATTTCAATTTTTTTCCTCTTTTTTTTCCCTTAATTTTCCTTATTTTATCGGAATTTGACCGAAAAAAGCAAGATGAACGAATAATTTTAGCGAAATTTCAGTTTTTTTTTCTGCCTCGGTAGCTTAGCTGGTTAAAGCATTCTCCCGGCAAGAGGAAGATCCCGGGTTCGATTCCCGGCCTTGGTGGACTTTTTTCCATGTCCGTTTCTCCTTGGGGTTTTCCTGGGTGCACTTCCTTATGTGCAATTTTCACCCTTCCTCTTTCTTCAGTTTTTTTCCTCTTTTTTTCCCTTAATTTTCCTTATTTTATCGAGATGTGACCAAAAAAAGCAAGAAAAACGAATAATTTTAGCGAAATATCAATTTTTATCCTCTTTTTTCCCTTAATTTTCCTTATTTTATCGAGATTTGACCGAAAAAAGCAAGAAAAACGAATAATTTAAGCGAAATTTCAATTTTTTTCCTCTTTTTTTCCCTTAATTTTCCTTATTTTATCGAGATTTGACCAAAAAAAGCAAGAAAAACGAATAATTTTATCGAAATTTCAAATTTTTCCTCTTTTTTTCTTTCATTCTCCTCATTTAACGAGATTTGACCGCAAAAAACCAAGAAAAACGAATAATTTTATCGAAATATCAATTTTTATCCTATTTTTTTCCCTTAATTTTCCTTATTTTATAGAGATTTGACCGAAAAAAGCAAGAAAAACGCATAATTTTAGCGAAATTTCAATTGTTTTCCTCTTTTTTTCCCTTAATTTTCCTTATTTTATCGAGATTTGACCGAAAACAGCAAGAAAAACGAATAATTTTAGCGAAATTTCAATTGTTTTCCTCTTTTTTTCCCTTAATTTTCCTTATTTTATCGAGATATGACCGAAAAAAGCAAGAAAAACGAATAATTTAAGCGAAACATCAATTTTTATCCTCTTTTTTTCCCTTAATTTTCCTTATTTTATCGAGATTTGACCGAAAAAAGCAAGCAAAACGAATAATTTTAGCGAAATTTCAATTTTTTTCCTCTTTTTTTTCCCTTAATTTTCCTTATTTTATCGAGATTTGACCGAAAAAAGCAAGAAAAACGAATAATTTTAGCGAAATTTCAATTTTTTTCCTCTTTTTTTTCCCTTAATTTTCCTTATTTTATCGGAATTTGACCGAAAAAAGCAAGATGAACGAATAATTTTAGCGAAATTTCAGTTTTTTTTTCTGCCTCGGTAGCTTAGCTGGTTAAAGCATTCTCCCGGCAAGAGGAAGATCCCGGGTTCGATTCCCGGCCTTGGTGGACTTTTTTCCATGTCCGTTTCTCCTTGGGGTTTTCCTGGGTGCACTTCCTTATGTGCAATTTTCACCCTTCCTCTTTCTTCAGTTTTTTTCCTCTTTTTTTCCCTTAATTTTCCTTATTTTATCGAGATGTGACCAAAAAAAGCAAGAAAAACGAATAATTTTAGCGAAATATCAATTTTTATCCTCTTTTTTCCCTTAATTTTCCTTATTTTATCGAGATTTGACCGAAAAAAGCAAGAAAAACGAATAATTTTAGCGAAATTTCAATTTTTTTCCTCTTTTTTTCCCTTAATTTTCCTTATTTTATCGAGATTTGACCAAAAAAAGCAAGAAAAACGAATAATTTTATCGAAATTTCAAATTTTTCCTCTTTTTTTCTTTCATTCTCCTCATTTAACGAGATTTGACCGCAAAAAACCAAGAAAAACGAATAATTTTATCGAAATATCAATTTTTATCCTATTTTTTTCCCTTAATTTTCCTTATTTTATAGAGATTTGACCGAAAAAAGCAAGAAAAACGCATAATTTTAGCGAAATTTCAATTGTTTTCCTCTTTTTTTCCCTTAATTTTCCTTATTTTATCGAGATTTGACCGAAAACAGCAAGAAAAACGAATAATTTTAGCGAAATTTCAATTGTTTTCCTCTTTTTTTCCCTTAATTTTCCTTATTTTATCGAGATATGACCGAAAAAAGCAAGAAAAACGAATAATTTTAGCAAAATTTCAAATTTTTTCCTCTTTTTTTCCTTCATTCTCCTCATTTAACGAGATTAGACCGCAAAAAACCAAGAAAAACGAATAATTTTATCGCAATATCAATTTTTATCCTCTTTTTTCCCCTTGATATTCCTTATTTTATCGAGATTTGACCGAAAAAAGCAAGAAAAACGAATAATTTTAGCGAAATTTCAATTTTTTTCCTCTTTTTTTCCCTTAATTTTCCTTACTTTATCGAGATTTGACCGAAAAAAGAAAGAAAAACGAATAATTTTAGCGAATTGTCAATTTTTTTCCTCTTTTTCCCTTAATTTTCTTTATTTTATCGAGATTTGACCGAAAAAAGCAAGAAAAACGAATAATTTTTGCGAAATATCAATTTCTATCCTCTTTTTTCCCTTTATTTTACTTTTTTTATCGAGATTTGAACGAAAAAAGCAAGAAAAACGAATAATTTTAGCGAAATCTCAAATTTTTTCCTCTTTTTTTCCCTTAATTTTCCTTACTTTATCGAGATTTGACCGAAAAAAGCAAGAAAAACGAATAATTTTATCGAAATATCAATTTTTATCCTCTTTTTTTCCCTTAACTTTCCTTATTTTATCGAGATTTGACCGAAAAAAGCCAGAAAAACGAATAATTTTAGCGAAATTTCAATTTTTTTCCTCTTTTTTCCCTTAATTTATTTTATCGAGATTTGACCGAAAAAAGCAAGATAAACGAATAATTTTAGCGAAATATCAATTTTCATCCTTTTTTCCCTTAATTTTCCTCATTTTATTGAGATTTGACCGAAAAAAGCAAGAAAAACGAATAATTTTAGCGAAATTTCAATTTTTTTCCTCTTTTTTTCGCTTAATTTTCCTTATTTTATCGAGATTTGACCGAAAAAAGCAAGAAAAACGAATAATTTTAGCGAAATCTCATTTTTTTTCCTCTTTTTTTCCCTTAATTTTCCTTACTTTATCGAGATTTGACCGAAAAATGCAAGAAAAACGAATAATTTTATCGAAATATCAATTTTTATCCTCTTTTTCTCCCTTAATTTTCCTTATTTTATCGAGATTAGACCGAAAAAAGCAAGAAAAACGAATAATTTTAGCGAAATTTCAATTTTTTTTCTCTTTTTTTCCCTTAATTTTCCTTATTTTATCGAGATTCGACCAAAAAAAGCAAGAAAAACGAATAATTTTAGCGAAATTTCAAATTTTTTCCTCTTTTTTTCCTTCATTCTCCTCATTTAACAGGATTTAACCGCAAAAAACCAAGAAAAACGAATAATTTTATCGAAATATCAATTTTTATCCTCTTTTTTTCCCTTAATATTCCTTATTTTATCGAAATTTGACCGAAAAAAGCAAGAAAAACGAATAATTTTAGCAAAATTTCAAATTTTTTCCTCTTTTTTTCCTTCATTCTCCTCATTTAACGAGATTAGACCGCAAAAAACCAAGAAAAACGAATAATTTTATCGAAATATCAATTTTTATCCTCTTTTTTCCCCTTGATATTTCTTATTTTATCGAGATTTGACCGAAAAAAGCAAGAAAAACGAATAATTTTAGCGAAATTTCAATTTTTTTCCTCTTTTTTTCCCTTAATTTTCCTTATTTTATCGAGATTTGACCGAAAAAAGCCAGAAAAACGAATAATTTTAGCGAAATTTCAATTTTTTTCCTCTTTTTTCCCTTAATTTTCTTTATTATATTGAGATTTGACCGAAAAAAGCAAGAAAAACAAATAATTTTAGCGAAATATCAATTTCTATCCTCTTTTTTCCCTTAATTTTCCTTATTTTATCGAGGTTTGAACGAAAAAAGCAAGAAAAACGAATTATTTAAGCGAAATATCAATTTTTATCCTCTTTTTTTCCCTTAATTTTCCTTATTTTATCGAGATTTGACCGAAAAAAGCAAGAAAAACGAATAATTTTAGCGAACTTTCAATTTTTTTCCTCTTTTTTCCCCTTAATTTTCCTTATTTTTCGAGATTAGACCGAAAAAAGCAAGAAAAACGAATAATTTTAGCGAAATTTCAATTTTTTTCCTCTTTTTTTCCCTTAATTTTCCTTATTTTATCGAGATTCGACCAAAAAAAGCAAGAAAAACGAATAATTTTAGCGAAATTTCAAATTTTTTCCTCTTTTTTTCCTTCATTCTCCTCATTTAACGAGATTTGACCGCAAAAAACCAAGAAAAACGAATAATTTTATCGAAATATCAATTTTTATCCTCTTTTTTCCCTTAATATTCCTTATTTTATCGAGATTTGACCGAAAAAAGCAAGAAAAACGAATAATTTAAGCGAAATATCAATTTTTATCCTCTTTTTTCCCTTAATTTTCCTTATTTTATCGAGATTTGACCGAAAAAAGCAAGAAAAACGAATAATTTTAGCGAAATTTCAATTTTTTTCTTCTTTTTTTCCTTCATTCTCATCATTTAACGAGATTTGACCAAAAAAAGCAAGAAAAACGAATAATTTTATCAAAATATCAATTTTTATCCTTTTTTTTTCCCTTAATTTTCCTTATTTTATCGAGATTTGACCGAAAAAAGCAAGAAAAACGAATAATTTTAGCGAAATATCAATTTTTTTCCTCTTTTTTTCCCTTAATTTTCCTTATTTTATCGAGATTTGACCGAAAAAAGCAAGAAAAACGAATAATTTTAGCGAAATTTCAATTTTTTTCTTCTTTTTTTCCTTCATTCTCATCATTTAACGAGATTTGACCAAAAAAAGCAAGAAAATCGAATAATTTTATCAAAATATCAATTTTTATCCTCTTTTTTTCCCTTAATTTTCCTTATTTTATCGAGATTTGACCGAAAAAAGCAAGAAAAACGAATAATTTTAGCGTAATATCAATTTCTATACTCTTTTTTCCCTTAATTTTCCTTATTTTATCGAGATTTGGCCGAAAAAAGCAGGAAAAACGAATAATTTTAGCGAAATTTCAATTTTTTTCCTCTTTTTTTCCCTTAATTTTCCTTATTTTTATGACATTTGACCGAAAAAAGCAAGAAAAACGAATAATTTTAGCGATATTTCAATTTTTTTCCTCTTTTTTTCCTTCATTCTCATCATATAACTTTATTTGACCGAAAAAAGCAAGAAAAACGAATAATTTAATCGAAATATCAATATTTATCCTCTTTATTCCCTTAATTTCCCTTAGTTTATCGAGATTTGACCGAAAAAAACAAGAAAAACGAATAATTTTAGCGAATTTTCAATTTTTTTCCTCTTTTTTTCCTTTAATTTTCCTTATATTATCGAGATTTGACCGAAAAAAGCAAGAAAAACGAATAATTTTAGCGAAATATCAATTTTTATCCTCTTTTTTCCCTAAATTTTCCTTATTTTATCGAGATTTGACCGAAAAAAGCAAGAAAGACGAATAATTTTAGCGAAATTTCAATTTTTTTCCTCTTTTTTTCCCTTAATTTTCCTTATTTTATCGAGATTTGACCGAAAAAAGCAAGAAAAACGAATAATTTTATCGAAATATCAATTTTTATCCTCTTTTTTCCCTTAATTTTCCTTATTTTATCGAGATTTGACCGAAAAAAGCAAGATAAACGAATAATTTTAGCGAAATATCAATTGTCATCCTTTTTTCCCTTAATTTTCCTCATTTTATTGAGATTTGACCGAAAAAAGCAAGAAAAACGAATAATTTTAGCGAAATTTCAATTTTTTTCCTCTTTTTTTCCCTTAAGTTTCCTTATTTTATCGAGATTTGACCGAAAAAAGCAAGAAAAACGAATAATTTTAGCGAAATCTCAATTTTTTTCCTCTTTTTTTCCCTTAATTTTCCTTACTTTATCGAGATTTGACCGAAAAAAGCAAGAAAAACGAATAATTTTATCGAAATATCAATTTTTATCCTCTTTTTTTCCCTTAACTTTCCTTATTTTATCGAGATTTCACGAAAAAAGCAAGAAAAACAAATAATTTTAGCGAAATATCAATTTCTATCCTCTTTTTTCCCTTAATTTTCCTTATTTTATCGAGATTTGAACGAAAAAAGCAAGAAAAACGAATTATTTAAGCGAAATATTAATTTTTATCCTCTTTTTTTCCCTTAATTTTCCTTATTTTATCGAGATTTGACCGAAAAAAGCAAGAAAAACGAATAATTTTAGCGAACTTTCAATTTTTTTCCTCTTTTTTTCCCTTAATTTTCCTTATTTTATCGAGATTAGACCGAAAAAAGCAAGAAAAACGAATAATTTTAGCGAAATTTCAATTTTTTTCCTCTTTTTTTCCCTTAATTTTCCTTATTTTATCGAGATTCGACCAAAAAAAGCAAGAAAAACGAATAATTTTAGCGAAATTTCAAATTTTTTCCTCTTTTTTTCCTTCATTCTCCTCATTTAACAGGATTTAACCGCAAAAAACCAAGAAAAACGAATAATTTTATCGAAATATCAATTTTTATCCTCTTTTTTTCCCTTAATATTCCTTATTTTATCGAGATTTGACCGAAAAAAGCAAGAAAAACGAATAATTTTAGCAAAATTTCAAATTTTTTCCTCTTTTTTTCCTTCATTCTCCTCATTTAACGAGATTAGACCGCAAAAAACCAAGAAAAACGAATAATTTTATCGAAATATCAATTTTTATCCTCTTTTTTCCCCTTGATATTCCTTATTTTATCGAGATTTGACCGAAAAAAGCAAGAAAAACGAATAATTTTAGCGAAATTTCAATTTTTTTCCTCTTTTTTCCCATAATTTTCCTTATTTTATCGAGATTTGACCGAAAAAAGCCAGAAAAACGAATAATTTTAGCGAAATTTCAATTTTTTTCCTCTTTTTTCCCTTAATTTTCTTTATTATATCGAGATTTGACCGAAAAAAGCAAGAAAAACGAATAATTTTTGCGAAATATCAATTTCTATCCTCTTTTTTCCCTTTATTTTACTTTTTTTATCGAGATTTGAACGAAAAAATCAAGAAAAACGAATAATTTAAGCGAAATATCAATTTTTATCCTCTTTGTTTCCCTTAATTTTCCTTATTTTATCGAGATTTGACCGAAAAAAGCAAGAAAAACGAATAATTTTAGCGAAATTTCAATTTTTTTCCTCTTTTTTTTCCCTTAATTTTCCTTATTTTATCGGAATTTGACCGAAAAAAGCAAGATAAACGAATAATTTTAGCGAAATTTCAGTTTTTTTTTCTGCCTCGGTAGCTTAGCTGGTTAAAGCATTCTCCCGGCAAGAGGAAGATCCCGGGTTCGATTCCCGGCCTTGGTGGACTTTTTTCCATGTCCGTTTCTCCTTGGGGTTTTCCTGGGTGCACTTCCTTATGTGCAATTTTCACCCTTCCTCTTCCTTCAGTTTTTTTCCTCTTTTTTTCCCTTAATTTTCCTTATTTTATCGAGATGTGACCAAAAAAAGCAAGAAAAACGAATAATTTTAGCGAAATATCAATTTTTATCCTCTTTTTTCCCTTAATTTTCCTTATTTTATCGAGATTTGACCGAAAAAAGCAAGAAAAACGAATAATTTTAGCGAAATTTCAATTTTTTTCCTCTTTTTTTCCCTTAATTTTCCTTATTTTATCGAGATTTGACCAAAAAAAGCAAGAAAAACGAATAATTTTATCGAAATTTCAAATTTTTCCTCTTTTTTTCTTTCATTCTCCTCATTTAACGAGATTTGACCGCAAAAAACCAAGAAAAACGAATAATTTTATCGAAATATCAATTTTTATCCTATTTTTTTCCCTTAATTTTCCTTATTTTATAGAGATTTGACCGAAAAAAGCAAGAAAAACGCATAATTTTAGCGAAATTTCAATTGTTTTCCTCTTTTTTTCCCTTAATTTTCCTTATTTTATCGAGATTTGACCGAAAACAGCAAGAAAAACGAATAATTTTAGCGAAATTTCAATTGTTTTCCTCTTTTTTTCCCTTAATTTTCCTTATTTTATCGAGATATGACAGAAAAAAGCAAGAAAAACGAATAATTTTAGCAAAATTTCAAATTTTTTCCTCTTTTTTTCCTTCATTCTCCTCATTTAACGAGATTAGACCGCAAAAAACCAAGAAAAACGAATAATTTTATCGAAATATCAATTTTTATCCTCTTTTTTCCCCTTGATATTCCTTATTTTATCGAGATTTGACCGAAAAAAGCAAGAAAAACGAATAATTTTAGCGAAATTTCAATTTTTTTCCTCTTTTTTTCCCTTAATTTTCCTTACTTTATCGAGATTTGACCGAAAAAAGCAAGAAAAACGAATAATTTTAGCGAAATGTCAATTTTTTTCCTCTTTTTCCCTTAATTTTCTTTATTTTATCGAGATTTGTCCGAAAAAAGCAAGAAAAACGAATAATTTTTGCGAAATATCAATTTCTATCCTCTTTTTTCCCTTTATTTTACTTTTTTTATCGAGATTTGAACGAAAAAAGCAAGAAAAACGAATAATTTTAGCGAAATCTCAAATTTTTTCCTCTTTTTTTCCCTTAATTTTCCTTACTTTATCGAGATTTGACCGAAAAAAGCAAGAAAAACGAATAATTTTATCGAAATATCAATTTTTATCCTCTTTTTTTCCCTTAACTTTCCTTATTTCATCGAGATTTCACGAAAAAAGCAAGAAAAACAAATAATTTTAGCGAAATATCAATTTCTATCCTCTTTTTTCCCTTAATTTTCCTTATTTTATCGAGATTTGAACGAAAAAAGCAAGAAAAACGAATTATTTAAGCGAAATATCAATTTTTATCCTCTTTTTTTCTCTTAATTTTCCTTATTTTATCGAGATTTGACCGAAAAAAGCAAGAAAAACGAATAATTTTAGCGAACTTTCAATTTTTTTCCTATTTTTTTCCCTTAATTTTCCTTATTTTATCGAGATTAGACCGAAAAAAGCAAGAAAAACGAAAAATTTTAGCGAAATTTCAATTTTTTCCTCTTTTTTTCCCTTAATTTTCCTTATTTTATCGAGATTCGACCAAAAACAGCAAGAAAAACGAATAATTTTAGCGAAATTTCAAATTTTTTCCTCTTTTTTTCCTTCATTCTCCTCATTTAACGAGATTTGACCGCAGAAAACCAAGAAAAACGAATAATTTTATCGAAATATCAATTTTTATCCTCTTTTTTTCCCTTAATATTCCTTATTTTATCGAGATTTGACCGAAAATAGCAAGAAAAACGAATAATTTTAGCAAAATTTCAAATTTTTTCCTCTTTTTTTCCTTCATTCTCCTCATTTAACGAGATTAGACCGCAAAAAACCAAGAAAAACGAATGATTTTATCGAAATATCAATTTTTATCCTCTTTTTTCCCCTTGATATTCCTTATTTTATCGAGATTTGACAAAAAAAAGCAAGAAAAACGAATAATTTTAGCGAAATTTCAATTTTTTTCCTCTTTTTTTCCCTTAATTTTCCTTATTTTATCGAGATTTGACCGAAAAAAGCCAGAAAAACGAATAATTTTAGCGAAATTTCAATTTTTTTCCTCTTTTTTCCCTTAATTTTCTTTATTTTATCGAGATTTGACCGAAAAAAGCAAGAAAAACGAATAATTTTTGCGAAATATCAATTTCTATCCTCTTTTTTCCCTTTATTTTACTTTTTTTATCGAGATTTGAACGAAAAAAGCAAGAAAAACGAATAATTTAAGCGAAATATCAATTCTTATCCTCTTTTTTTCCCTTAATTTTCCTTATTTTATCGAGATTTGACCGAAAAAAGCAAGAAAAACGAATAATTTTTGCGAAATTTCAATTTTTTTCCTCTTTTTTTTCCCTTAATTTTCCTTATTTTATCGAGATTTGACCGAAAAAAGCAAGAAAAACGAATAATTTTAGCGAAATTTCAATTTTTTTCCTCTTTTTTTTCCCTTAATTTTCCTTATTTTATCGGAATTTGACCGAAAAAAGCAAGATAAACGAATAATTTTAGCGAAATTTCAATTTTTTTCCTCTTTTTTTTCCCTTAATTTTCCTTATTTTATCGAGATTTGACCGAAAAAAGCAAGAAAAACGAATAATTTTAGCGAAATTTCAATTTTTTTCCTCTTTTTTTCCCTTAATTTTCCTTATTTTATCGAGATTTGACCAAAAAAAGCAAGAAAAACGAATAATTTTATCGAAATTTCAAATTTTTCCTCTTTTTTTCTTTCATTCTCCTCATTTAACGAGATTTGACCGCAAAAAACCAAGAAAAACGAATAATTTTATCGAAATATCAATTTTTATCCTATTTTTTTCCCTTAATTTTCCTTATTTTATAGAGATTTGACCGAAAAAAGCAAGAAAAACGCATAATTTTAGCGAAATTTCAATTGTTTTCCTCTTTTTCCCTTAATTTTCTCTATTTTATCGAGATTTGACCGAAAAAAGCAAGAAAAACGAATGATTTTATCGAAATATCAATTTTTATCCTCTTTTTTCCCCTTGATATTCCTTATTTTATCGAGATTTGACAAAAAAAAGCAAGAAAAACGAATAATTTTAGCGAAATTTCAATTTTTTTCCTCTTTTTTTCCCTTAATTTTCCTTATTTTATCGAGATTTGACCGAAAAAAGCCAGAAAAACGAATAATTTTAGCGAAATTTCAATTTTTTTCCTCTTTTTTCCCTTAATTTTCTTTATTTTATCGAGATTTGACCGAAAAAAGCAAGAAAAACGAATAATTTTTGCGAAATATCAATTTCTATCCTCTTTTTTCCCTTTATTTTACTTTTTTTATCGAGATTTGAACGAAAAAAGCAAGAAAAACGAATAATTTAAGCGAAATATCAATTCTTATCCTCTTTTTTTCCCTTAATTTTCCTTATTTTATCGAGATTTGACCGAAAAAAGCAAGAAAAACGAATAATTTTTGCGAAATTTCAATTTTTTTCCTCTTTTTTTTCCCTTAATTTTCCTTATTTTATCGAGATTTGACCGAAAAAAGCAAGAAAAACGAATAATTTTAGCGAAATTTCAATTTTTTTCCTCTTTTTTTTCCCTTAATTTTCCTTATTTTATCGGAATTTGACCGAAAAAAGCAAGATAAACGAATAATTTTAGCGAAATTTCAGTTTTTTTTTCTGCCTCGGTAGCTTAGCTGGTTAAAGCATTCTCCCGGCAAGAGGAAGATCCCGGGTTCGATTCCCGGCCTTGGTGGACTTTTTTCCATGTCCGTTTCTCCTTGGGGTTTTCCTGGGTGCACTTCCTTATGTGCAATTTTCACCCTTCCTCTTCCTTCAGTTTTTTTCCTCTTTTTTTCCCTTAATTTTCCTTATTTTATCGAGATGTGACCAAAAAAAGCAAGAAAAACGAAAAATTTTAGCGAAATATCAATTTTTATCCTCTTTTTTCCCTTAATTTTCCTTATTTTATCGAGATTTGACCGAAAAAAGCAAGAAAAACGAATAATTTTAGCGAAATTTCAATTTTTTTCCTCTTTTTTTCCCTTAATTTTCCTTATTTTATCGAGATTTGACCAAAAAAAGCAAGAAAAACGAATAATTTTATCGAAATTTCAAATTTTTCCTCTTTTTTTCTTTCATTCTCCTCATTTAACGAGATTTGACCGCAAAAAACCAAGAAAAACGAATAATTTTATCGAAATATCAATTTTTATCCTATTTTTTTCCCTTAATTTTCCTTATTTTATAGAGATTTGACCGAAAAAAGCAAGAAAAACGCATAATTTTAGCGAAATTTCAATTGTTTTCCTCTTTTTTTCCCTTAATTTTCCTTATTTTATCGAGATTTGACCGAAAACAGCAAGAAAAACGAATAATTTTAGCGAAATTTCAATTGTTTTCCTCTTTTTTTCCCTTAATTTTCCTTATTTTATCGAGATATGACCGAAAAAAGCAAGAAAAACGAATAATTTTAGCAAAATTTCAAATTTTTTCCTCTTTTTTCCTTCATTCTCCTCATTTAACGAGATTAGACCGCAAAAAACCAAGAAAAACGAATAATTTTATCGAAATATCAATTTTTATCCTCTTTTTTCCCCTTGATATTCCTTATTTTATCGAGATTTGACCGAAAAAAGCAAGAAAAACGAATAATTTTAGCGAAATTTCAATTTTTTTCCTCTTTTTTTCCCTTAATTTTCCTTACTTTATCGAGATTTGACCGAAAAAAGCAAGAAAAACGAATAATTTTAGCGAAATGTCAATTTTTTTCCTCTTTTTCCCTTAATTTTCTCTATTTTATCGAGATTTGACCGAAAAAAGCAAGAAAAACGAATAATTTTTGCGAAATATCAATTTCTATCCTCTTTTTTCCATTTATTTTACTTTTTTTATCGAGATTTGAACGAAAAAAGCAAGAAAAACGAATAATTTTAGCGAAATCTCAAATTTTTTCCTCTTTTTTTCCCTTAATTTTCCTTACTTTATCGAGATTTGACCGAAAAAAGCAAGAAAAACGAATAATTTTATCGAAATATCAATTTTTATCCTCTTTTTTTCCCTTAACTTTCCTTATTTTATCGAGATTTCACGAAAAAAGCAAGAAAAACAAATAATTTTAGCGAAATATCAATTTCTATCCTCTTTTTTCCCTTAATTTTCCTTATTTTATCGAGATTTGAACGAAAAAAGCAAGAAAAACGAATTATTTAAGCGAAATATCAATTTTTATCCTCTTTTTTTCCCTTAATTTTCCTTATTTTATCGAGATTTGACCGAAAAAAGCAAGAAAAACGAATAATTTTAGCGAACTTTCAATTTTTTTCCTATTTTTTTCCCTTAATTTTCCTTATTTTATCGAGATTAGACCGAAAAAAGCAAGAAAAACGAAAAATTTTAGCGAAATTTCAATTTTTTCCTCTTTTTTTCCCTTAATTTTCCTTATTTTATCGAGATTCGACCAAAAACAGCAAGAAAAACGAATAATTTTAGCGAAATTTCAAATTTTTTCCTCTTTTTTTCCTTCATTCTCCACATTTAACGAGATTTGACCGCAGAAAACCAAGAAAAACGAATAATTTTATCGAAATATCAATTTTTATCCTCTTTTTTTCCCTTAATATTCCTTATTTTATCGAGATTTGACCGAAAATAGCAAGAAAAACGAATAATTTTAGCAAAATTTCAAATTTTTTCCTCTTTTTTTCCTTCATTCTCCTCATTTAACGAGATTAGACCGCAAAAAACCAAGAAAAACGAATGATTTTATCGAAATATCAATTTTTTTCCTCTTTTTTTCCCTTAATTTTCCTTATTTTATCGAGATTTGACCGAAAAAAGCCAGAAAAACGAATAATTTTAGCGAAATTTCAATTTTTTTCCTCTTTTTTCCCTTAATTTTCTTTATTTTATCGAGATTTGACCGAAAAAAGCAAGAAAAACGAATAATTTTTGCGAAATATCAATTTCTATCCTCTTTTTTCCCTTTATTTTACTTTTTTTATCGAGATTTGAACGAAAAAAGCAAGAAAAACGAATAATTTAAGCGAAATATCAATTTTTATCCTCTTTTTTTCCCTTAATTTTCCTTATTTTATCGAGATTTGACCGAAAAAAGCAAGAAAAACGAATAATTTTAGCGAAATTTCAATTTTTTTCCTCTTTTTTTTCCCTTAATTTTCCTTATTTTATCGAAAATTGACCGAAAAAAGCAAGAAAAACGAATAATTTTAGCGAAATTTCAGTTTTTTTCCTCTTTTTTTCCCTTAATTTTCCTTATTTTATCGAGATTTGACCAAAAAAAGCAAGAAAAACGAATAATTTTATCGAAATTTCAAATTTTTCCTCTTTTTTTCTTTCATTCTCCTCATTTAACGAGATTTGACCGCAAAAAACCAAGAAAAACGAATAATTTTATCGAAATATCAATTTTTATCCTATTTTTTTCCCTTAATTTTCCTTATTTTATAGAGATTTGACCGAAAAAAGCAAGAAAAACGAATAATTTTAGCGAAATTTCAATTTTTTTCCTCTTTTTTTCCCTTAATTTTCCTTATTTTATCGAGATTAGACCAAAAAAAGCAAGAAAAACGAATAATTTTAGCGAAATTTCAATTTTTTTCCTCTTTTTTTCCCTTAATTTTCCTTATTTTATCGAGATTCGACCAAAAAAAGCAAGAAAAACGAATAATTTTAGCGAAATTTCAAGTTTTTTCCTCTTTTTTTCCTTCATTCTCCTCATTTAACGAGATTTGACCGCAAAAAACCAAGAAAAACGAATAATTTTATCGAAATATCAATTTTTATCCTCTTTTTTCCCTTAATATTCCTTATTTTATCGAGATTTGACCGAAAAAAGCAAGAAAAACGAATAATTTTAGCAAAATTTCAAATTTTTTCCTCTTTTTTTCCTTCATTCTCCTCATTTAACGAGATTAGACCGCAAAAAACCAAGAAAAACGAATAATTTTATCGAAATATCAATTTTTATCCTCTTTTTTCCCCTTGATATTCCTTATTTTATCGAGATTTGACCGAAAAAAGCAAGAAAAACGAATAATTTTAGCGAAATTTCAATTTTTTTCCTCTTTTTTTCCCTTAATTTTCCTTATTTTATCGAGATTTGACCGAAAAAAGCAAGAAAAACGAATAATTTAAGCGAAATATCAATTTTTATCCTCATTTTTCCCTTAATTTTCCTTATTTTATCGAGATTTGACCGAAAAAAGCAAGAAAAACGAATAATTTTTGCGAAATATCAATTTCTATCCTCTTTTTTCCCTTTATTTTACTTTTTTTATCGAGATTTGAACGAAAAAAACAAGAAAAACGAATAATTTAAGCGAAATATCAATTTTTATCCTCATTTTTCCCTTAATTTTCCTTATTTTATCGAGATTTGACCGAAAAAAGCAAGAAAAACGAATAATTTTAGCGAAATTTCAATTTTTTTCCTCTTTTTCTCCCTTAATTTTCCTTATTTTATCGAGATTCGACCAAAAAAAGCAAGAAAAACGAATAATTTTAGCGAAATTTCAAATTTTTTCCTCTTTTTTTCCTTCATTCTCCTCATTTAACGAGATTTGACCGCAAAAAACCAAGAAAAACGAATAATTTTATCGAAATATCAATTTTTATCCTCTTTTTTCCCTTAATATTCCTTATTTTATCGAGATTTGACCGAAAAAAGCAAGAAAAACGAATAATTTTAGCAAAATTTCAAATTTTTTCCTCTTTTTTTCCTTCATTCTCCTCATTTTACGAGATTAGACCGCAAAAAACCAAGAAAAACGAATAATTTTATCGAAATATCAATTTTTATCCTCTTTTTTCCCCTTGATATTCCTTATTTTATCAAGATTTGACCGAAAAAAGCAAGAAAAACGAATAATTTTAGCGAAATTTCAATTTTTTTCCTCTTTTTTCCCTTAATTTTCCTTATTTTATCGAGATTTGACCGAAAAAAGCAAGAAAAACGAATAATTTTAGCGAAATTTCAATTTTTTTCCTCTTTTTCCCTTAATTTTCTTTATTTTATCGAGATTTGACCGAAAAAAGCAAGAAAAACGAATAATTTTTGCGAAATATCAATTTCTATCCTCTTTTTTCCCTTTATTTTACTTTTTTTATCGAGATTTGAACGAAAAAAGCAAGAAAAACGAATAATTTAAGCGAAATATCAATTTTTATCCTCATTTTTCCCTTAATTTTCCTTATTTTATCGAGATTTGACCGAAAAAAGCAAGAAAAACGAATAATTTTAGCGAAATTTCAATTTTTTTCCTCTTTTTTTCCCTTAATTTTCCTTATTTTATCGAGATTCGACCAAAAAAAGCAAGAAAAACGAATAATTTTAGCGAAATTTCAAATTTTTTCCTCTTTTTTTCCTTCATTCTCCTCATTTAACGAGATTTGACCGCAAAAAACCAAGAAAAACGAATAATTTTATCGAATTATCAATTTTTATCCTCTTTTTTCCCTTAATATTCCTTATTTTATCGAGATTTGACCGAAAAAAGCAAGAAAAACGAATAATTTTAGCGAAATGTCAATTTTTTTCCTCTTTTTCCCTTAATTTTCTCTATTTTATCGAGATTTGACCGAAAAAAGCAAGAAAAACGAATAATTGTTGCGAAATATCAATTTCTATCCTCTTTTTTCCCTTTATTTTACTTTTTTTATCGAGATTTGAACGAAAAAAGCAAGAAAAACGAATAATTTTAGCGAAATCTCAAATTTTTCCTCTTTTTTTCCCTTAATTTTCCTTACTTTATCGAGATTTGACCGAAAAAAGCAAGAAAAACGAATAATTTTATCGAAATATCAATTTTTATCCTCTTTTTTTCCCTTAACTTTCCTTTTTTTATCGAGATTTGAACGAAAAAAGCAAGAAAAACGAATAATTTTATCGAAATATCAATTTTTATCCTCTTTTTTCCCTTAATATTCCTTATTTTATCGAGATTTGACCGAAAAAAGCAAGAAAAACGAATAATTTTAGCAAAATTTCAAATTTTTTCCTCTTTTTTTCCTTCATTCTCCTCATTTAACGAGATTAGACCGCAAAAAACCAAGAAAAACGAATGATTTTAGCGAAATTTCAATTTTTTTCCTCTTTTTTTCCCTTAATTTTCCTTATTTTATCGAGATTCGACCAAAAAAAGCAAGAAAAACGAATAATTTTAGCGAAATTTCAAGTTTTTTCCTCTTTTTTTCCTTCATTCTCCTCATTTAACGAGATTTGACCGCAAAAAACCAAGAAAAACGAATAATTTTATCGAAATATCAATTTTTATCCTCTTTTTTCCCTTAATATTCCTTATTTTATCGAGATTTGACCGAAAAAAGCAAGAAAAACGAATAATTTTAGCAAAATTTCAAATTTTTTCCTCTTTTTTTCCTTCATTCTCCTCATTTAACGAGATTAGACCGCAAAAAACCAAGAAAAACGAATAATTTTATCGAAATATCAATTTTTATCCTCTTTTTTCCCCTTGATATTCCTTATTTTATCGAGATTTGACCGAAAAAAGCAAGAAAAACGAATAATTTTAGCGAAATTTCAATTTTTTTCCTCTTTTTTTCCCTTAATTTTCCTTATTTTATCGAGATTTGACCGAAAAAAGCAAGAAAAACGAATAATTTAAGCGAAATATCAATTTTTATCCTCATTTTTCCCTTAATTTTCCTTATTTTATCGAGATTTGACCGAAAAAAGCAAGAAAAACGAATAATTTTTGCGAAATATCAATTTCTATCCTCTTTTTTCCCTTTATTTTACTTTTTTTATCGAGATTTGAACGAAAAAAGCAAGAAAAACGAATAATTTAAGCGAAATATCAATTTTTATCCTCATTTTTCCCTTAATTTTCCTTATTTTATCGAGATTTGACCGAAAAAAGCAAGAAAAACGAATAATTTTAGCGAAATTTCAATTTTTTTCCTCTTTTTCTCCCTTAATTTTCCTTATTTTATCGAGATTCGACCAAAAAAAGCAAGAAAAACGAATAATTTTAGCGAAATTTCAAATTTTTTCCTCTTTTTTTCCTTCATTCTCCTCATTTAACGAGATTTGACCGCAAAAAACCAAGAAAAACGAATAATTTTATCGAAATATCAATTTTTATCCTCTTTTTTCCCTTAATATTCCTTATTTTATCGAGATTTGACCGAAAAAAGCAAGAAAAACGAATAATTTTAGCAAAATTTCAAATTTTTTCCTCTTTTTTTCCTTCATTCTCCTCATTTAACGAGATTAGACCGCAAAAAACCAAGAAAAACGAATAATTTTATCGAAATATCAATTTTTATCCTCTTTTTTCCCCTTGATATTCCTTATTTTATCAAGATTTGACCGAAAAAAGCAAGAAAAACGAATAATTTTAGCGAAATTTCAATTTTTTTCCTCTTTTTTCCCTTAATTTTCCTTATTTTATCGAGATTTGACCGAAAAAAGCAAGAAAAACGAATAATTTTAGCGAAATTTCAATTTTTTTCCTCTTTTTCCCTTAATTTTCTTTATTTTATCGAGATTTGACCGAAAAAAGCAAGAAAAACGAATAATTTTTGCGAAATATCAATTTCTATCCTCTTTTTTCCCTTTATTTTACTTTTTTTATCGAGATTTGAACGAAAAAAGCAAGAAAAACGAATAATTTAAGCGAAATATCAATTTTTATCCTCATTTTTCCCTTAATTTTCCTTATTTTATCGAGATTTGACCGAAAAAAGCAAGAAAAACGAATAATTTTAGCGAAATTTCAATTTTTTTCCTCTTTTTTTCCCTTAATTTTCCTTATTTTATCGAGATTCGACCAAAAAAAGCAAGAAAAACGAATAATTTTAGCGAAATTTCAAATTTTTTCCTCTTTTTTTCCTTCATTCTCCTCATTTAACGAGATTTGACCGCAAAAAACCAAGAAAAACGAATAATTTTATCGAATTATCAATTTTTATCCTCTTTTTTCCCTTAATATTCCTTATTTTATCGAGATTTGACCGAAAAAAGCAAGAAAAACGAATAATTTTAGCGAAATGTCAATTTTTTTCCTCTTTTTCCCTTAATTTTCTCTATTTTATCGAGATTTGACCGAAAAAAGCAAGAAAAACGAATAATTGTTGCGAAATATCAATTTCTATCCTCTTTTTTCCCTTTATTTTACTTTTTTTATCGAGATTTGAACGAAAAAAGCAAGAAAAACGAATAATTTTAGCGAAATCTCAAATTTTTCCTCTTTTTTTCCCTTAATTTTCCTTACTTTATCGAGATTTGACCGAAAAAAGCAAGAAAAACGAATAATTTTATCGAAATATCAATTTTTATCCTCTTTTTTTCCCTTAACTTTCCTTATTTTATCGAGATTTCACGAAAAAAGCAAGAAAAACAAATAATTTTAGCAAAATATCAATTTCTATCCTCTTTTTTCCCTTAATTTTCCTTATTTTATCGAGATTTGAACGAAAAAAGCAAGAAAAACGAATTATTTAAGCGAAATATCAATTTCTATCCTCTTTTTTCCCTTTATTTTACTTTTTTTATCGAGATTTGAACGAAAAAAGCAAGAAAAACGAATAATTTTAGCGAAATCTCAAATTTTTTCCTCTTTTTTTCCCTTAATTTTCCTTACTTTATCGAGATTTGACCGAAAAAAGCAAGAAAAACGAATAATTTTATCGAAATATCAATTTTTATCCTCTTTTTTTCCCTTAACTTTCCTTATTTTATCGAGATTTCACGAAAAAAGCAAGAAAAACAAATAATTTTAGCGAAATATCAATTTCTATCCTCTTTTTTCCCTTAATTTTCCTTATTTTATCGAGATTTGAACGAAAAAAGCAAGAAAAACGAATTATTTAAGCGAAATATCAATTTTTATCCTCTTTTTTTCCCTTAATTTTCCTTATTTTATCGAGATTTGACCGAAAAAAGCAAGAAAAACGAATAATTTTAGCGAACTTTCAATTTTTTTCCTATTTTTTTCCCTTAATTTTCCTTATTTTATCGAGATTAGACCGAAAAAAGCAAGAAAAACGAAAAATTTTAGCGAAATTTCAATTTTTTCCTCTTTTTTCCCTTAATTTTCCTTATTTTATCGAGATTCGACCAAAAACAGCAAGAAAAACGAATAATTTTAGCGAAATTTCAAATTTTTTCCTCTTTTTTTCCTTCATTCTCCTCATTTAACGAGATTTGACCGCAGAAAACCAAGAAAAACGAATAATTTTATCGAAATATCAATTTTTATCCTCTTTTTTTCCCTTAATATTCCTTATTTTATCGAGATTTGACCGAAAATAGCAAGAAAAACGAATAATTTTAGCAAAATTTCAAATTTTTTCCTCTTTTTTTCCTTCATTCTCCTCATTTAACGAGATTAGACCGCAAAAAACCAAGAAAAACGAATGATTTTATCGAAATATCAATTTTTATCCTCTTTTTTCCCCTTGATATTCCTTATTTTATCGAGATTTGACAAAAAAAAGCAAGAAAAACGAATAATTTTAGCGAAATTTCAATTTTTTTCCTCTTTTTTTCCCTTAATTTTCCTTATTTTATCGAGATTTGACCGAAAAAAGCCAGAAAAACGAATAATTTTAGCGAAATTTCAATTTTTTTCCTCTTTTTTCCCTTAATTTTCTTTATTTTATCGAGATTTGACCGAAAAAAGCAAGAAAAACGAATAATTTTTGCGAAATATCAATTTCTATCCTCTTTTTTCCCTTTATTTTACTTTTTTTATCGAGATTTGAACGAAAAAAGCAAGAAAAACGAATAATTTAAGCGAAATATCAATTTTTATCCTCTTTTTTTCCCTTAATTTTCCTTATTTTATCGAGATTTGACCGAAAAAAGCAAGAAAAACGAATAATTTTAGCGAAATTTCAATTTTTTTCCTCTTTTTCCCTTAATTTTCTTTATTTTATTGAGATTTGACCGAAAAAGCAAGAAAAACGAATAATTTTTGCGAAATATCAATTTCTATCCTCTTTTTTCCCTTTATTTTACTTTTTTTATCGAGATTTGACCGCAAAAAACCAAGAAAAACGAATAATTTTATCGAATTATCAATTTTTATCCTCTTTTTTCCCTTAATATTCCTTATTTTATCGAGATTTGACCGAAAAAAGCAAGAAAAACGAATAATTTTAGCGAAATGTCAATTTTTTTCCTCTTTTTCCCTTAATTTTCTCTATTTTATCGAGATTTGACCGAAAAAAGCAAGAAAAACGAATAATTGTTGCGAAATATCAATTTCTATCCTCTTTTTTCCCTTTATTTTACTTTTTTTATCGAGATTTGAACGAAAAAAGCAAGAAAAACGAATAATTTTAGCGAAATCTCAAATTTTTCCTCTTTTTTTCCCTTAATTTTCCTTACTTTATCGAGATTTGACCGAAAAAAGCAAGAAAAACGAATAATTTTATCGAAATATCAATTTTTATCCTCTTTTTTTCCCTTAACTTTCCTTATTTTATCGAGATTTCACGAAAAAAGCAAGAAAAACAAATAATTTTAGCGAAATATCAATTTCTATCCTCTTTTTTCCCTTAATTTTCCTTATTTTATCGAGATTTGAACGAAAAAAGCAAGAAAAACGAATTATTTAAGCGAAATATCAATTTCTATCCTCTTTTTTCCCTTTATTTTACTTTTTTTATCGAGATTTGAACGAAAAAAGCAAGAAAAACGAATAATTTTAGCGAAATCTCAAATTTTTTCCTCTTTTTTTCCCTTAATTTTCCTTACTTTATCGAGATTTGACCGAAAAAAGCAAGAAAAACGAATAATTTTATCGAAATATCAATTTTTATCCTCTTTTTTTCCCTTAACTTTCCTTATTTTATCGAGATTTCACGAAAAAAGCAAGAAAAACAAATAATTTTAGCGAAATATCAATTTCTATCCTCTTTTTTCCCTTAATTTTCCTTATTTTATCGAGATTTGAACGAAAAAAGCAAGAAAAACGAATTATTTAAGCGAAATATCAATTTTTATCCTCTTTTTTTCCCTTAATTTTCCTTATTTTATCGAGATTTGACCGAAAAAAGCAAGAAAAACGAATAATTTTAGCGAACTTTCAATTTTTTTCCTATTTTTTTCCCTTAATTTTCCTTATTTTATCGAGATTAGACCGAAAAAAGCAAGAAAAACGAAAAATTTTAGCGAAATTTCAATTTTTTCCTCTTTTTTTCCCTTAATTTTCCTTATTTTATCGAGATTCGACCAAAAACAGCAAGAAAAACCAATAATTTTAGCGAAATTTCAAATTTTTTCCTCTTTTTTTCCTTCATTCTCCTCATTTAACGAGATTTGACCGCAGAAAACCAAGAAAAACGAATAATTTTATCGAAATATCAATTTTTATCCTCTTTTTTTCCCTTAATATTCCTTATTTTATCGAGATTTGACCGAAAATAGCAAGAAAAACGAATAATTTTAGCAAAATTTCAAATTTTTTCCTCTTTTTTTCCTTCATTCTCCTCATTTAACGAGATTAGACCGCAAAAAACCAAGAAAAACGAATGATTTTATCGAAATATCAATTTTTATCCTCTTTTTTCCCCTTGATATTCCTTATTTTATCGAGATTTGACAAAAAAAAGCAAGAAAAACGAATAATTTTAGCGAAATTTCAATTTTTTTCCTCTTTTTTTCCCTTAATTTTCCTTATTTTATCGAGATTTGACCGAAAAAAGCCAGAAAAACGAATAATTTTAGCGAAATTTCAATTTTTTTCCTCTTTTTTCCCTTAATTTTCTTTATTTTATCGAGATTTGACCGAAAAAAGCAAGAAAAACGAATAATTTTTGCGAAATATCAATTTCTATCCTCTTTTTTCCCTTTATTTTACTTTTTTTATCGAGATTTGAACGAAAAAAGCAAGAAAAACGAATAATTTAAGCGAAATATCAATTTTTATCCTCTTTTTTTCCCTTAATTTTCCTTATTTTATCGAGATTTGACCGAAAAAAGCAAGAAAAACGAATAATTTTAGCGAAATTTCAATTTTTTTCCTCTTTTTTTTCCCTTAATTTTCCTTATTTTATCGAGATTTGACCGAAAAAAGCAAGAAAAACGAATAATTTTAGCGAAATTTCAATTTTTTTCCTCTTTTTTTTCCCTTAATTTTCCTTATTTTATCGGAATTTGACCGAAAAAAGCAAGATAAACGAATAATTTTAGCGAAATTTCAGTTTTTTTTTTCTGCCTCGGTAGCTTTGCTGGTTAAAGCATTCTCCCGGCAAGAGGAAGATCCCGGGTTCGATTCCCGGCCTTGGTGGACTTTTTTCCATGTCCGTTTCTCCTTGGGGTTTTCCTGGGTGCACTTCCTTATGTGCAATTTTCACCCTTCCTCTTCCTTCAGTTTTTTTCCTCTTTTTTTCCCTTAATTTTCCTTATTTTATCGAGATGTGACCAAAAAAAGCAAGAAAAACGAATAATTTTAGCGAAATATCAATTTTTATCCTCTTTTTTCCCTTAATTTTCCTTATTTTATCGAGATTTGACCGAAAAAAGCAAGAAAAACGAATAATTTTAGCGAAATTTCAATTTTTTTCCTCTTTTTTTCCCTTAATTTTCCTTATTATATCGAGATTTGACCAAAAAAAGCAAGAAAAACGAATAATTTTATCGAAATTTCAAATTTTTCCTCTTTTTTTCTTTCATTCTCCTCATTTAACGAGATTTGACCGCAAAAAACCAAGAAAAACGAATAATTTTATCGAAATATCAATTTTTATCCTTTTTTTTCCCTTAATTTTCCTTATTTTATAGAGATTTGACCGAAAAAAGCAAGAAAAACGCATAATTTTAGCGAAATTTCAATTGTTTTCCTCTTTTTTTCCCTTAATTTTCCTTATTTTATCGAGATTTGACCGAAAACAGCAAGAAAAACGAATAATTTTAGCGAAATTTCAATTGTTTTCCTCTTTTTTTCCCTTAATTTTCCTTATTTTATCGAGATATGACCGAAAAAAGCAAGAAAAACGAATAATTTTAGCAAAATTTCAAATTTTTTCCTCTTTTTTTCCTTCATTCTCCTCATTTAACGAGATTAGACCGCAAAAAACCAAGAAAAACGAATAATTTTATCGAAATATCAATTTTTATCCTCTTTTTTCCCCTTGATATTCCTTATTTTATCGAGATTTGACCGAAAAAAGCAAGAAAAACGAATAATTTTAGCGAAATTTCAATTTTTTTCCTCTTTTTTTCCCTTAATTTTCCTTACTTTATCGAGATTTGACCGAAAAAAGCAAGAAAAACGAATAATTTTAGCGAAATGTCAATTTTTTTCCACTTTTTCCCTTAATTTTCTTTATTTTATCGAGATTTGACCGAAAAAAGCAAGAAAAACGAATAATTTTTGCGAAATATCAATTTCTATCCTCTTTTTTCCCTTTATTTTACTTTTTTTATCGAGATTTGAACGAAAAAAGCAAGAAAAACGAATAATTTTAGCGAAATCTCAAATTTTTTCCTCTTTTTTTCCCTTAATTTTCCTTACTTTATCGAGATTTGACCGAAAAAAGCAAGAAAAACGAATAATTTTATCGAAATATCAATTTTTATCCTCTTTTTTTCCCTTAACTTTCCTTATTTTATCGAGATTTCACGAAAAAAGCAAGAAAAACAAATAATTTTAGCGAAATATCAATTTCTATCCTCTTTTTTCCCTTAATTTTCCTTATTTTATCGAGATTTGAACGAAAAAAGCAAGAAAAACGAATTATTTAAGCGAAATATCAATTTTTATCCTCTTTTTTTCCCTTAATTTTCCTTATTTTATCGAGATTTGACCGAAAAAAGCAAGAAAAACGAATAATTTTAGCGAACTTTCAATTTTTTTCCTTATTTTATCGAGATTAGACCGAAAAAAGCAAGAAAAACGAAAAATTTTAGCGAAATTTCAATTTTTTCCTCTTTTTTTCCCTTAATTTTCCTTATTTTATCGAGATTCGACCAAAAACAGCAAGAAAAACGAATAATTTTAGCGAAATTTCAAATTTTTTCCTCTTTTTTTCCTTCATTCTCCTCATTTAACGAGATTTGACCGCAGAAAACCAAGAAAAACGAATAATTTTATCGAAATATCAATTTTTATCCTCTTTTTTCCCCTTGATATTCCTTATTTTATCGAGATTTGACAAAAAAAAGCAAGAAAAACGAATAATTTTAGCGAAATTTCAATTTTTTTCCTCTTTTTTTCCCTTAATTTTCCTTATTTTATCGAGATTTGACCGAAAAAAGCCAGAAAAACGAATAATTTTAGCGAAATTTCAATTTTTTTCCTCTTTTTTCCCTTAATTTTCTTTATTTTATCGAGATTTGACCGAAAAAAGCAAGAAAAACGAATAATTTTTGCGAAATATCAATTTCTATCCTCTTTTTTCCCTTTATTTTACTTTTTTTATCGAGATTTGAACGAAAAAAGCAAGAAAAACGAATAATTTAAGCGAAATATCAATTTTTATCCTCTTTTTTTCCCTTAATTTTCCTTATTTTATCGAGATTTGACCGAAAAAAGCAAGAAAAACGAATAATTTTAGCGAAATTTCAATTTTTTTCCTCTTTTTTTTCCCTTAATTTTCCTTATTTTATCGAAAATTGACCGAAAAAAGCAAGAAAAACGAATAATTTTAGCGAAATTTCAGTTTTTTTCCTCTTTTTTTCCCTTAATTTTCCTTATTTTATCGAGATTTGACCAAAAAAAGCAAGAAAAACGAATAATTTTATCGAAATTTCAAATTTTTCCTCTTTTTTTCTTTCATTCTCCTCATTTAACGAGATTTGACCGCAAAAAACCAAGAAAAACGAATAATTTTATCGAAATATCAATTTTTATCCTATTTTTTTCCCTTAATTTTCCTTATTTTATAGAGATTTGACCGAAAAAAGCAAGAAAAACGAATAATTTTAGCGAAATTTCAATTTTTTTCCTCTTTTTTTCCCTTAATTTTCCTTATTTTATCGAGATTAGACCAAAAAAAGCAAGAAAAACGAATAATTTTAGCGAAATTTCAATTTATTTCCTCTTTTTTTCCCTTAATTTTCCTTATTTTATCGAGATTCGACCAAAAAAAGCAAGAAAAACGAATAATTTTAGCTAAATTTCAAGTTTTTTCCTCTTTTTTTCCTTCATTCTCCTCATTTAACAAGATTTGACCGCAAAAAACCAAGAAAAACGAATAATTTTATCGAAATATCAATTTTTATCCTCTTTTTTCCCTTAATATTCCTTATTTTATCGAGATTTGACCGAAAAAAGCAAGAAAAACGAATAATTTTAGCAAAATTTCAAATTTTTTCCTCTTTTTTTCCTTCATTCTCCTCATTTAACGAGATTAGACCGCAAAAAAGCAAGAAAAACGAATAATTTTAGCGAAATTTCAATTTTTTTCCTCTTTTTCCCTTAATTTTCTTTATTTTATCGAGATTAGACCGAAAAAAGCAAGAAAAACGAATAATTTTTGCGAAATATCAATTTCTATCCTCTTTTTTCCCTTTATTTTACTTTTTTTATCGAGATTTGAACGAAAAAAGCAAGAAAAACGAATAATTTAAGCGAAATATCAATTTTTATCCTCATTTTTCCCTTAATTTTCCTTATTTTATCGAGATTTGACCGAAAAAAGCAAGAAAAACGAATAATTTTAGCGAAATTTCAATTATTTTCCTCTTTTTTTCCCTTAATTTTCCTTATTTTATCGAGATTCGACCAAAAAAAGCAAGAAAAACGAATAATTTTAGCGAAATTTCAAATTTTTTCCTCTTTTTTTCCTTCATTCTCCTCATTTAACGAGATTTGACCGCAAAAAACCAAGAAAAACGAATAATTTTATCGAAATATCAATTTTTATCCTCTTTTTTCCCTTAATATTCCTTATTTTATCGAGATTTGACCGAAAAAAGCAAGAAAAACGAATAATTTTAGCAAAATTTCAAATTTTTTCCTCTTTTTTTCCTTCATTCTCCTCATTTAACGAGATTAGACCGCAAAAAACCAAGAAAAACGAATAATTTTATCGAAATATCAATTTTTATCCTCTTTTTTCCCCTTGATATTCCTTATTTTATCGAGATTTGACCGAAAAAAGCAAGAAAAACGAATAATTTTAGCGAAATTTCAATTTTTTTCCTCTTTTTTCCCCTTAATTTTCCTTATTTTATCGAGATTTGACCGAAAAAAGCAAGAAAAACGAATAATTTTAGCGAAATTTCAATTTTTTTCCTCTTTTTTTCCCTTAATTTTCCTTATTTTATCGAGATTTGACCGAAAAAAGCAAGAAAAACGAATAATTTTTGCGAAATATCAATTTCTATCCTCTTTTTTCCCTTTATTTTACTTTTTTTATCGAGATTTGAACGAAAAAAGCAAGAAAAACGAATAATTTAAGCGAAATATCAATTTTTATCCTCATTTTTCCCTTAATTTTCCTTATTTTATCGAGATTTGACCGAAAAAAGCAAGAAAAACGAATAATTTTAGCGAAATTTCAATTTTTTTCCTCTTTTTTTCCCTTAATTTTCCTTATTTTATCGAGATTCGACCAAAAAAAGCAAGAAAAACGAATAATTTTAGCGAAATTTCAAATTTTTTCCTCTTTTTTTCCTTCATTCTCCTCATTTAACGAGATTTGACCGCAAAAAACCAAGAAAAACGAATAATTTTATCGATATATCAATTTTTATCCTCTTTTTTCCCTTAATATTCCTTATTTTATCGAGATTTGACCGAAAAAAGCAAGAAAAACGAATAATTTTAGCAAAATTTCAAATTTTTTCCTCTTTTTTTCCTTCATTCTCCTCATTTAACGAGATTAGACCGCAAAAAACCAAGAAAAACGAATAATTTTATCGAAATATCAATTTTTATCCTCTTTTTTCCCCTTGATATTCCTTATTTTATCGAGATTTGACCGAAAAAAGCAAGAAAAACGAATAATTTTAGCGAAATTTCAATTTTTTTCCTCTTTTTTCCCCTTAATTTTCCTTATTTTATCGAGATTTGACCGAAAAAAGCAAGAAAAACGAATAATTTTAGCGAAATTTCAATTTTTTTCCTCTTTTTTTCCCTTAATTTTCCTTATTTTATCGAGATTTGACCGAAAAAAATAAGAAAAACGAATAATTTTTGCGAAATTTCAATTTTTTTCCTCTTTTTCCCTTAATTTTCTTTATTTTATCGAGATTTGACCGAAAAAAGCAAGAAAAACGAATAATTTTTGCGAAATATCAATTTCTATCCTCTTTTTTCCCTTTATTTTACTTTTTTTATCGAGATTTGAACGAAAAAAGCAAGAAAAACGAATAATTTAAGCGAAATATCAATTTTTACCCTCATTTTTCCCTTAATTTTCCTTATTTTATCGAGATTTGACCAAAAAAAGCAAGAAAAACGAATAATTTTATCGAAATTTCAAATTTTTCCTCTTTTTTTCTTTCATTCTCCTCATTTAACGAGATTTGACCGCAAAAAACCAAGAAAAACGAATAATTTTATCGAAATATCAATTTTTATCCTATTTTTTCCCTTAATTTTCCTTATTTTATAGAGATTTGACCGAAAAAAGCGAGAAAAACGCAGAATTTTAGCGAAATTTCAATTTTTTTCCTCTTTCTTTCCCTTAATTTTCCTTATTTTATCTAGATTTGACCGAAAAAAGCAAGAAAAACGAAAAATTTTAGCGAAATATCAATTTTAAACCTCTTTTTTCCCTTAATTTTCCTTATTTTATCGAGATATGTTTGAAAAAAGCAAGAAAAATGAATAATTTTAGCGAAATTTCAATTTTTTTCCTCTTTTTTTCCCTTAATTTTCCTTATTTTATCGAGATTTGACCGAAAAAAGCAAGAAAAACGAATAATTTTAGCGAAATTTCAATTTTTTCCTCTTCTTTCCCTTAATTTTCCTTACTTTATCGAGATTTGACCGAAAAAAGCAAGAAAAACGAATAATTTTATCGAAATATCAATTTTTATCCTCTTTTTATCCCTTAATTTTCCTTATTTTATCAAGATTTGACCGAAAAAAGCAAGAAAAACGAATAATTTTAGCGAAATTTCAATTTTTATCCTCTTTTTTTCCCTTAATTTTCCTATTTTATCGAGATTTGACCGAAAAAAGCAAGAAAAACGAATAATTTTAGCGAAATTTCAATTTTTTTCCTCTTTTTTCCCCTTAATTTTCCTTATTTTATCGAGATTTGACCGAAAAAAGCAAGAAAAACGAATAATTTTAGCGAAATTTCAATTTTTTTCCTCTTTTTTTCCATTAATTTTCCTTATTTTATCGAGATTTGACCGAAAAAAATAAGAAAAACGAATAATTTTTGCGAAATTTCAATTTTTTTCCTCTTTTTTTCCCTTAATTTTCCTTATTTTATCAAGATTTGAACGAAAAAACAAGAAAAACGAAAAATGTTAGCGAAATATCAATTTTTAACCTTTTTTTTTCCCTTAATTTCCCTTATTTTATCGAGATTTGACCGAAAAAAGCATGAAAAACGAATAATTTTAGCGAAATTTCAATTCTTTTCCTCTTTTTTTCCCTTAATTTTCCTTATTTTATCGAGATTTGCCCGAAAAATGCAAGAAAAACGAATAATTTTTGCGAAATATCAATTTCTATTCTCTTTTTCCCTTAATTTTCCTTATTTTATCGAGATTTGAACGAAAAAAGCAAGAAAAACGAATAATTTAAGCGAAATATCAATTTTTTTTTCCTCTTTTTTTCCCTTAATTTTCCTTATTTTATCGAGATTTGACCGAAAAAAGCAAGAAAAACGAATAATTTTAGCGAAATTTCAATTTTTTCCTCTTTTTTTCCCTTAATTTTCCTTACTTTATCGAGATTTGACCGAAAAAAGCAAGAAAAACGAATAATTTTATCGAAATATCAATTTTTATCCTCTTTTTTTCCTTAATTTTCCTTATTTTATCGAGATTTGCCCGAAAAAAGCAAGAAAAACAAATAATTTTAGCGAAATATCAATTATTATCCTTTTTTTCCCTTAATTTTCCTCATTTTATCGAGATTTGGCCGAAAAAAGCAAGAAAAATGAATAATTTTAGCGAAATTTCAATTTTTTTCCTCTTTTTTTCCCTTAATTTTCCTTATTTTATCGAGATTTGACCGAAAAAAGCAAGAAAAACGAATAATTTTAGCGAAATTTCAATTTTTTCCTCTTCTTTCCCTTAATTTTCCTTACTTTATCGAGATTTGACCGAAAAAAGCAAGAAAAACGAATAATTTTATCGAAATTTCAAATTTTTTCCTCTTTTTATCCCTTAATTTTCCTTAATTTATCGAGATTGGACCGAAAAAAGCAAGAAAAATGAATAATTTTAGCGAAATTTCAATTTTTTTCCTCTTTTTTTCCCTTAATTTTCCTTATTTTATCGAGATTTGACCGAAAAAAGCAAGAAAAACGAATAATTTTAGCGAAATTTCAATTTTTTCCTCTTCTTTCCCTTAATTTTCCTTACTTTATCGAGATTTGACCGAAAAAAGCAAGAAAAACGAATAATTTTATCGAAATTTCAAATTTTTTCCTCTTTTTATCCCTTAATTTTCCTTATTTTATCGAGATTTGACCGAAAAAAGCAAGAAAAACGAATAATTTTAGCGAAATTTCAATTTTTTTCCTCTTTTTTTCCCTTAATTTTCCTTATTTTATCGAGATTTGACCAAAAAAAGCAAGAAAAACGAATAATTTTATCGAAATTTCAAATTTTTTCCTCTTTTTTTCTTTCATTCTCCTCATTAAACGAGATTTGACCGCAAAAAACCAAGAAAAACGAATAATTTTATCGAAATATCAATTTTTATCCTATTTTTTTCCCTTAATTTTCCTTATTTTATAGAGATTTGACCGAAAAAAGCAAGAAAAACGAATAATTTTAGCGAAATTTCAATTTTTTTCCTCTTTTTTTCCCTTAATTTTCCTTATTTTATCGAGATTAGACCGAAAAAAGCAAGAAAAACGAATAATTTTAGCGAAATTTCAATTTTTTTCCTCTTTTTTTCCCTTAATTTTCCTTATTTTATAGAGATTTGACCGAAAAAAGCAAGAAAAACGAATAATTTTAGCGAAATTTCAATTTTTTTCCTCTTTTTTTCCCTTAATTTTCCTTATTTTATCGAGATTAGACCAAAAAAAGCAAGAAAAACGAATAATTTTAGCGAAATTTCAATTTTTTTCCTCTTTTTTTCCCTTAATTTTCCTTATTTTATCGAGATTCGACCAAAAAAAGCAAGAAAAACGAATAATTTTAGCGAAATTTCAAGTTTTTTCCTCTTTTTTTCCTTCATTCTCCTCATTTAACGAGATTTGACCGCAAAAAACCAAGAAAAACGAATAATTTTATCGAAATATCAATTTTTTCCTCTTTTTTTCTTTCATTCTCCTCATTTAACGAGATTTGACCGCAAAAAACCAAGAAAAACGAATAATTTTATCGAAATATCAATTTTTATCCTATTTTTTCCCTTAATTTTCCTTATTTTATAGAGATTTGACCGAAAAAAGCGAGAAAAACGCAGAATTTTAGCGAAATTTCAATTTTTTTCCTCTTTCTTTCCCTTAATTTTCCTTATTTTATCGAGATTTGACCGAAAAAAGCAAGAAAAACGAAAAATTTTAGCGAAATATCAATTTTAAACCTCTTTTTTCCCTTAATTTTCCTTATTTTATCGAGATATGTTTGAAAAAAGCAAGAAAAATGAATAATTTTAGCGAAATTTCAATTTTTTTCCTCTTTTTTTCCCTTAATTTTCCTTATTTTATCGAGATTTGACCGAAAAAAGCAAGAAAAACGAATAATTTTAGCGAAATTTCAATTTTTTCCTCTTCTTTCCCTTAATTTTCCTTACTTTATCGAGATTTGACCGAAAAAAGCAAGAAAAACGAATAATTTTATCGAAATATCAATTTTTATCCTCTTTATATCCCTTAATTTTCCTTATTTTATCGAGATTTGACCGAAAAAAGCAAGAAAAACGAATAATTTTAGCGAAATTTCAATTTTTTTCCTCTTTTTTTCCCTTAATTTTCCTTATTTTATCGAGATTTGACCGAAAAAAGCAAGAAAAACGAATAATTTTAGCGAAATTTCAATTTTTATCCTCTTTTTTTCCCTTAATTTTCCTATTTTATCGAGATTTGACCGAAAAAAGCAAGAAAAACGAATAATTTTAGCGAAATTTCAATTTTTTTCCTCTTTTTTCCCCTTAATTTTCCTTATTTTATCGAGATTTGACCGAAAAAAGCAAGAAAAACGAATAATTTTAGCGAAATTTCAATTTTTTTCCTCTTTTTTTCCCTTAATTTTCCTTATTTTATCGAGATTTGACCGAAAAAAATAAGAAAAACGAATAATTTTTGCGAAATTTCAATTTTTTTCCTCTTTTTTTCCCTTAATTTTCCTTATTTTATCAAGATTTGAACGAAAAAACAAGAAAAACGAAAAATGTTAGCGAAATATCAATTTTTAACCTTTTTTTTTTCCCTTAATTTCCCTTATTTTATCGAGATTTGACCGAAAAAAGCATGAAAAACGAATAATTTTAGCGAAATTTCAATTCTTTTCCTCTTTTTTTCCCTTAATTTTCCTTATTTTATCGAGATTTGCCCGAAAAATGCAAGAAAAACGAATAATTTTAGCGAAATATCAATTTCTATTCTCTTTTTCCCTTAATTTTCCTTATTTTATCGAGATTTGAACGAAAAAAGCAAGAAAAACGAATAATTTAAGCGAAATATCAATTTTTTTTTCCTCTTTTTTTCCCTTAATTTTCCTTATTTTATCGAGATTTGACCGAAAAAAGCAAGAAAAACGAATAATTTTAGCGAAATTTCAATTTTTTCCTCTTTTTTTCCTTAATTTTCCTTATTTTATCGAGATTTTACCGAAAAAAGCAAGAAAAACGAATAATTTTATCGAAATATCAATTTTTATCCTCTTTTTTTCCTTAATTTTCCTTATTTTATCGAGATTTGCCCGAAAAAAGCAAGAAAAACAAATAATTTTAGCGAAATATCAATTATTATCCTTTTTTTCCCTTAATTTTCCTCATTTTATCGAGATTTGGCCGAAAAAAGCAAGAAAAATGAATAATTTTAGCGAAATTTCAATTTTTTTCCTCTTTTTTCCCCTTAATTTTCCTTATTTTATCGAGATTTGACCGAAAAAAGCAAGAAAAACGAATAATTTTAGCGAAATTTCAATTTTTTCCTCTTTTTTTCCCTTAATTTTCCTTACTTTATCGAGATTTGACCGAAAAAAGCAAGAAAAACGAATAATTTTATCGAAATATCAATTTTTATCCTCTTTTTTTCCTTAATTTTCCTTATTTTATCGAGATTTGCCCGAAAAAAGCAAGAAAAACAAATAATTTTAGCGAAATATCAATTATTATCCTTTTTTTCCCTTAATTTTCCTCATTTTATCGAGATTTGGCCGAAAAAAGCAAGAAAAATGAATAATTTTAGCGAAATTTCAATTTTTTTCCTCTTTTTTTCCCTTAATTTTCCTTATTTTATCGAGATTTGACCGAAAAAAGCAAGAAAAACGAATAATTTTAGCGAAATTTCAATTTTTTCCTCTTCTTTCCCTTAATTTTCCTTACTTTATCGAGATTTGACCGAAAAAAGCAAGAAAAACGAATAATTTTATCGAAATTTCAAATTTTTTCCTCTTTTTATCCCTTAATTTTCCTTATTTTATCGAGATTGGACCGAAAAAAGCAAGAAAAATGAATAATTTTAGCGAAATTTCAATTTTTTTCCTCTTTTTTTCCTTTAATTTTCCTTATTTTATCGAGATTTGACCGAAAAAAGCAAGAAAAACGAATAATTTTAGCGAAATTTCAATTTTTTCCTCTTCTTTCCCTTAATTTTCCTTACTTTATCGAGATTTGACCGAAAAAAGCAAGAAAAACGAATAATTTTATCGAAATTTCAAATTTTTTCCTCTTTTTATCCCTTAATTTTCCTTATTTTATCGAGATTGGACCGAAAAAAGCAAGAAAAATGAATAATTTTAGCGAAATTTCAATTTTTTTCCTCTTTTTTTCCTTTAATTTTCCTTATTTTATCGAGATTTGACCGAAAAAAGCAAGAAAAACGAATAATTTTAGCGAAATTTCAATTTTTTCCTCTTCTTTCCCTTAATTTTCCTTACTTTATCGAGATTTGACCGAAAAAAGCAAGAAAAACGAATAATTTTATCGAAATTTCAAATTTTTTCCTCTTTTTATCCCTTAATTTTCCTTATTTTATCGAGATTTGACCGAAAAAAGCAAGAAAAACGAATAATTTTAGCGAAATTTCAATTTTTTTCCTCTTTTTTTCCCTTAATTTTCCTTATTTTATCGAGATTTGACCAAAAAAAGCAAGAAAAACGAATAATTTTATCGAAATTTCAAATTTTTTCCTCTTTTTTTCTTTCATTCTCCTCATTAAACGAGATTTGACCGCAAAAAACCAAGAAAAACGAATAATTTTATCGAAATATCAATTTTTATCCTATTTTTTTCCCTTAATTTTCCTTATTTTATAGAGATTTGACCGAAAAAAGCAAGAAAAACGAATAATTTTAGCGAAATTTCAATTTTTTTCCTCTTTTTTTCCCTTAATTTTCCTTATTTTATCGAGATTAGACCGAAAAAAGCAAGAAAAACGAATAATTTTAGCGAAATTTCAATTTTTTTCCTCTTTTTTTCCCTTAATTTTCCTGTTTTTATAGAGATTTGACCGAAAAAAGCAAGAAAAACGAATAATTTTAGCGAAATTTCAATTTTTTTCCTCTTTTTTTCCCTTAATTTTCCTTATTTTATCGAGATTAGACCAAAAAAAGCAAGAAAAACGAATAATTTTAGCGAAATTTCAATTTTTTTCCTCTTTTTTTCCCTTAATTTTCCTTATTTTATCGAGATTCGACCAAAAAAAGCAAGAAAAACGAATAATTTTAGCGAAATTTCAAGTTTTTTCCTCTTTTTTTCCTTCATTCTCCTCATTTAACGAGATTTGACCACAAAAAACCAAGAAAAACGAATAATTTTATCGAAATATCAATTTTTATCCTCTTTTTTCCCTTAATATTCCTTATTTTATCGAGATTTGACCGAAAAAAGCAAGAAAAACGAATAATTTTAGCAAAATTTCAAATTTTTTTCTCTTTTTTTCCTTCATTCTCCTCATTTAACGAGATTAGACCGCAAAAAACCAAGAAAAACGAATAATTTTATCGAAATATCAATTTTTATCCTCTTTTTTCCCCTTGATATTCCTTATTTTATCGAGATTTGACCGAAAAAAGCAAGAAAAACGAATAATTTTAGCGAAATTTCAATTTTTTTCCTCTTTTTTTCCCTTAATTTTCCTTATTTTATCGAGATTTGACCGAAAAAAGCAAGAAAAACGAATAATTTTAGCGAAATTTCAATTTTTTTCCTCTTTTTCCCTTAATTTTCTTTATTTTATCGAGATTTGACCGAAAAAAGCAAGAAAAACGAATAATTTTTGCGAAATATCAATTTCTATCCTCTTTTTTCCCTTTATTTTACTTTTTTTATCGAGATTTGAACGAAAAAAGCAAGAAAAACGAATAATTTAAGCGAAATATCAATTTTTATCCTCATTTTTCCCTTAATTTTCCTTATTTTATCGAGATTTGACCGAAAAAAGCAAGAAAAACGAATAATTTTAGCGAAATTTCAATTTTTTTCCTCTTTTTTTCCCTTAATTTTCCTTATTTTATCGAGATTCGACCAAAAAAAGCAAGAAAAACGAATAATTTTAGCGAAATTTCAAATTTTTTCCTCTTTTTTTCCTTCATTCTCCTCATTTAACGAGATTTGACCGCAAAAAACCAAGAAAAACGAATAATTTTATCGAAATATCAATTTTTATCCTCTTTTTTCCCTTAATATTCCTTATTTTATCGAGATTTGACCGAAAAAAGCAAGAAAAACGAATGATTTTAGCGAAATTTCAATTTTTTTCCTCTTTTTCCCTTAATTTTCTTTATTTTATCGCGATTTGACCGAAAAAAGCAAGAAAAACGAATAATTTTTGCGAAATATCAATTTTTTTCCTCTTTTTCCCTTAATTTTCTTTATTTTATCGAGATTTGACCGAAAAAAGCAAGAAAAACGAATAATTTTTGCGAAATATCAATTTTTTTCCTCTTTTTCCCTTAATTTTCCTTATTTTATCGAGATTCGACCAAAAAAAGCAAGAAAAACGAATAATTTTAGCGAAATTTCAAGTTTTTTCCTCTTTTTTTCCTTCATTCTCCTCATTTAACGAGATTTGACCACAAAAAACCAAGAAAAACGAATAATTTTATCGAAATATCAATTTTTATCCTCTTTTTTCCCTTAATATTCCTTATTTTATCGAGATTTGACCGAAAAAAGCAAGAAAAACGAATAATTTTAGCAAAATTTCAAATTTTTTTCTCTTTTTTTCCTTCATTCTCCTCATTTAACGAGATTAGACCGCAAAAAACCAAGAAAAACGAATAATTTTATCGAAATATCAATTTTTATCCTCTTTTTTCCCCTTGATATTCGTTATTTTATCGAGATTTGACCGAAAAAAGCAAGAAAAACGAATAATTTTAGCGAAATTTCAATTTTTTTCCTCTTTTTTTCCCTTAATTTTCCTTATTTTATCGAGATTTGACCGAAAAAAGCAAGAAAAACGAATAATTTTAGCGAAATTTCAATTTTTTTCCTCTTTTTCCCTTAATTTTCTTTATTTTATCGAGATTTGACCGAAAAAAGCAAGAAAAACGAATAATTTTTGCGAAATATCAATTTCTATCCTCTTTTTTCCCTTTATTTTACTTTTTTTATCGAGATTTGAACGAAAAAAGCAAGAAAAACGAATAATTTAAGCGAAATATCAATTTTTATCCTCATTTTTCCCTTAATTTTCCTTATTTTATCGAGATTTGACCGAAAAAAGCAAGAAAAACGAATAATTTTAGCGAAATTTCAATTTTTTTCCTCTTTTTTTCCCTTAATTTTCCTTATTTTATCGAGATTCGACCAAAAAAAGCAAGAAAAACGAATAATTTTAGCGAAATTTCAAATTTTTTCCTCTTTTTTTCCTTCATTCTCCTCATTTAACGAGATTTGACCGCAAAAAACCAAGAAAAACGAATAATTTTATCGAAATATCAATTTTTATCCTCTTTTTTCCCTTAATATTCCTTATTTTATCGAGATTTGACCGAAAAAAGCAAGAAAAACGAATGATTTTAGCGAAATTTCAATTTTTTTCCTCTTTTTCCCTTAATTTTCTTTATTTTATCGCGATTTGACCGAAAAAAGCAAGAAAAACGAATAATTTTTGCGAAATATCAATTTCTATCCTCTTTTTTCCCTTTATTTTACTTTTTTTATCGAGATTTGAACGAAAAAAGCAAGAAAAACGAATAATTTAAGCGAAATATCAATTTTTATCCTCATTTTTCCCTTAATTTTCCTTATTTTATCGAGATTTGACCGAAAAAAGCAAGAAAAACGAATAATTTTAGCAAAATTTCAAATTTTTTCCTCTTTTTTTCCTTCATTCTCCTCATTTAACGAGATTAGACCGCAAAAAACCAAGAAAAACGAATAATTTTATCGAAATATCAATTTTTATCCTCTTTTTTCCCCTTGATATTCCTTATTTTATCGAGATTTGACCGAAAAAAGCAAGAAAAACGAATAATTTTAGCGAAATTTCAATTTTTTTCCTCTTTTTTCCCCTTAATTTTCCTTATTTTATCGAGATTTGACCGAAAAAAGCAAGAAAAACGAATAATTTTAGCGAAATTTCAATTTTTTTCCTCTTTTTTTCCCTTAATTTTCCTTATTTTATCGAGATTTGACCGAAAAAAATAAGAAAAACGAATAATTTTTGCGAAATTTCAATTTTTTTCCTCTTTTTTTCCCTTAATTTTCCTTATTTTATCGAGATTTGAACGAAAAAACAAGAAAAACGAAAAATGTTAGCGAAATATCAATTTTTAACCTTTTTTTTTTCCCTTAATTTTCCTTATTTTATCGAGATTTGACCGAAAAAAGCATGAAAAACGAATAATTTTAGCGAAATTTCAATTCTTTTCCTCTTTTTTTCCCTTAATTTTCCTTATTTTATCGAGATTTGACCAAAAAAAGCAAGAAAAACGAATAATTTTAGCGAAATTTCAATTTTTTCCTCTTCTTTCCCTTAATTTTCCTTACTTTATCGAGATTTGACCGAAAAAAGCAAGAAAAACGAATAATTTTATCGAAATATCAATTTTTATCCTCTTTTTATCCCTTAATTTTCCTTATTTTATCGAGATTTGACCGAAAAAAGCAAGAAAAACGAAAAATTTTAGCGAAATTTCAATTTTTTTCCTCTTTTTCCCTTAATTTTCTTTATTTTATCGAGATTTGACCGAAAAAAGCAAGAAAAACGAATAATTTTTGCGAAATATCAATTTCTATCCTCTTTTTTCCCTTTATTTTACTTTTTTTATCGAGATTTGAACGAAAAAAGCAAGAAAAACGAATAATTTAAGAGAAATATCAATTTTTATCCTCATTTTTCCCTTAATTTTCCTTATTTTATCGAGATTTGACCGAAAAAAGCAAGAAAAACGAATAATTTTAGCGAAATTTCAATTTTTTTCCTCTTTTTTTCCCTTAATTTTCCTTATTTTATCGAGATTCGACCAAAAAAAGCAAGAAAAACGAATAATTTTAGCGAAATTTCAAATTTTTTCCTCTTTTTTTCCTTCATTCTCCTCATTTAACGAGATTTGACCGCAAAAAACCAAGAAAAACGAATAATTTTATCGAAATATCAATTTTTATCCTCTTTTTTCCCCTTGATATTCCTTATTTTATCGAGATTTGACCGAAAAAAGCAAGAAAAACGAATAATTTTAGCGAAATTTCAATTTTTTTCCTCTTTTTTCCCCTTAATTTTCCTTATTTTATCGAGATTTGACCGAAAAAAGCAAGAAAAACGAATAATTTTAGCGAAATTTCAATTTTTTTCCTCTTTTTTTCCCTTAATTTTCCTTATTTTATCGAGATTTGACCGAAAAAAATAAGAAAAACGAATAATTTTTGCGAAATTTCAATTTTTTTCCTCTTTTTTTCCCTTAATTTTCCTTATTTTATCGAGATTTGAACGAAAAAACAAGAAAAACGAAAAATGTTAGCGAAATATCAATTTTTAACCTTTTTTTTTTTCCCTTAATTTTCCTTATTTTATCGAGATTTGACCGAAAAAAGCATGAAAAACGAATAATTTTAGCGAAATTTCAATTCTTTTCCTCTTTTTTTCCCTTAATTTTCCTTATTTTATCGAGATTTGACCGAAAAAAGCAAGAAAAACGAATAATTTTAGCGAAATTTCAATTTTTTCCTCTTCTTTCCCTTAATTTTCCTTACTTTATCGAGATTTGACCGAAAAAAGCAAGAAAAACGAATAATTTTATCGAAATATCAATTTTTATCCTCTTTTTATCCCTTAATTTTCCTTATTTTATCGAGATTTGACCGAAAAAAGCAAGAAAAACGAAAACTTTTAGCGAAATTTCAATTTTTTTCCTCTTTTTCCCTTAATTTTCTTTATTTTATCGAGATTTGACCGAAAAAAGCAAGAAAAACGAATAATTTTTGCGAAATATCAATTTCTATCCTCTTTTTTCCCTTTATTTTATTTTTTTATCGAGATTTGAACGAAAAAAGCAAGAAAAACGAATAATTTAAGCGAAATATCAATTTTTATCCTCGTTTTTCCCTTAATTTTCCTTATTTTATCGAGATTTGACCAAAAAAAGCAAGAAAAACGAATAATTTTATCGAAATTTCAAATTTTTCCTCTTTTTTTCTTTCATTCTCCTCATTTAACGAGATTTGACCGCAAAAAACCAAGAAAAACGAATAATTTTATCGAAATATCAATTTTTATCCTATTTTTTCCCTTAATTTTCCTTATTTTATAGAGATTTGACCGAAAAAAGCGAGAAAAACGCAGAATTTTAGCGAAATTTCAATTTTTTTCCTCTTTCTTTCCCTTAATTTTCCTTATTTTATCGAGATTTGACCGAAAAAAGCAAGAAAAACGAAAAATTTTAGCGAAATATCAATTTTAAACCTCTTTTTTCCCTTAATTTTCCTTATTTTATCGAGATATGACCGAAAAAAGCATGAAAAAAGAATAATTTTAGCGAAATTTCAATTTTTTTCCTCTTTTTTTCCCTTAATTTTCTTTTTTTTTATCGAGATTTGACCGAAAAAAGCAAGAAAAACGAATAATTTTAGCGAAATTTCAATTTTTTTCCTCTTTTTTTCCTTCATTCTCATCATTTAACGAGATTTGACCGAAAAAACAAGAAAAACGAATAATTTTAGCGAAATATCAATTATTATCCTTTTTTTCCCTTAATTTTCCTCATTTTATCGAGATATGGCCGAAAAAAGCAAGAAAAATGAATAATTTTAGCGAAATTTCAATTTTTTTCCTCTTTTTTTCCCTTAATTTTCCTTATTTTATCGAGATTTGACCGAAAAAAGCAAGAAAAACGAATAATTTTAGCGAAATTTCAATTTTTTCCTCTTCTTTCCCTTAATTTTCCTTACTTTATCGAGATTTGACCGAAAAAAGCAAGAAAAACGAATAATTTTATCTAAATATCAATTTTTATCCTCTTTTTATCCCTTAATTTTCCTTATTTTATCGAGATTTGACCGAAAAAAGCAAGAAAAACGAATAATTTTAGCGAAATTTCAATTTTTTTCCTCTTTTTTTCCCTTAATTTTCCTTATTTTATCGAGATTTGACCGAAAAAAGCAAGAAAAACGAATAATTTTAGCGAAATTTCAATTTTTTCCTCTTCTTTCCCTTAATTTTCCTTACTTTATCGAGATTTGACCGAAAAAAGCAAGAAAAACGAATAATTTTATCGAAATATCAATTTTTATCCTCTTTTTATCCCTTAATTTTCCTTATTTTATCAAGATTTGACCGAAAAAAGCAAGAAAAACGAATAATTTTAGCGAAATTTCAATTTTTATCCTCTTTTTTTCCCTTAATTTTCCTATTTTATCGAGATTTGACCGAAAAAAGCAAGAAAAACGAATAATTTTAGCGAAATATCAATTTCTATTCTCTTTTTCCCTTAATTTTCCTTATTTTATCGAGATTTGAACGAAAAAAGCAAGAAAAACGAATAATTTAAGCGAAATATCAATTTTTATCCTCTTTTTTTCCTTAATTTTCCTTATTTTATCGAGATTTGCCCGAAAAAAGCAAGAAAAACAAATAATTTTAGCGAAATATCAATTATTATCCTTTTTTTCCCTTAATTTTCCTTATTTTATCGAGATTTGACCGAAAAAAGCAAGAAAAACGAATAATTTTAGCGAAATTTCAATTTTTTCCTCTTCTTTCCCTTAATTTTCCTTACTTTATCGAGATTTGACCGAAAAAAGCAAGAAAAACGAATAATTTTATCGAAATATCAATTTTTTTCCTCTTTTTTTCCCTTAATTTTCCTTTTTTTATCGAGATTTGACCGAAAAAAGCAAGAAAAACGAATAATTTTAGCAAAATTTCAAATTTTTTCCTCTTTTTTTCCTTCATTCTCCTCATTTAACGAGATTAGACCGCAAAAAACCAAGAAAAACGAATAATTTTATCGAAATATCAATTTTTATCCTCTTTTATCCCCTTGATATTCCTTATTTTATCGAGATTTGACCGAAAAAAGCAAGAAAAACGAATAATTTTAGCGAAATTTCAATTTTTTCCTCTTCTTTCCCTTAATTTTCCTTACTTTATCGAGATTTGACCGAAAAAACCAAGAAAAACGAATAATTTTATCGAAATATCAATTTTTATCCTCTTTTTTCCCTTAATATTCCTTATTTTATCGAGATTTGACCGAAAAAAGCAAGAAAAACGAATAATTTTAGCAAAATTTCAAATTTTTTCCTCTTTTTTTCCTTCATTCTCCTCATTTAACGAGATTAGACCGCAAAAAACCAAGAAAAACGAATAATTTTATCGAAATATCAATTTTTATCCTCTTTTTTCCCCTTGATATTCCTTATTTTATCGAGATTTGACCGAAAAAAGCAAGAAAAACGAATAATTTTAGCGAAATTTCAATTTTTTTCCTCTTTTTTCCCCTTAATTTTCCTTATTTTATCGAGATTTGACCGAAAAAAGCAAGAAAAACGAATAATTTTAGCGAAATTTCAATTTTTTTCCTCTTTTTTTCCCTTAATTTTCCTTATTTTATCGAGATTTGACCGAAAAAAATAAGAAAAACGAATAATTTTTGCGAAATTTCAATTTTTTTCCTCTTTTTTTCCCTTAATTTTCCTTATTTTATCGAGATTTGAACGAAAAAACAAGAAAAACGAAAAATGTTAGCGAAATATCAATTTTTAACCTTTTTTTTTTTCCCTTAATTTTCCTTATTTTATCGAGATTTGACCGAAAAAAGCATGAAAAACGAATAATTTTAGCGAAATTTCAATTCTTTTCCTCTTTTTTTCCCTTAATTTTCCTTATTTTATCGAGATTTGACCGAAAAAAGCAAGAAAAACGAATAATTTTAGCGAAATTTCAATTTTTTCCTCTTCTTTCCCTTAATTTTCCTTACTTTATCGAGATTTGACCGAAAAAAGCAAGAAAAACGAATAATTTTATCGAAATATCAATTTTTATCCTCTTTTTATCCCTTAATTTTCCTTATTTTATCGAGATTTGACCGAAAAAAGCAAGAAAAACGAAAAATTTTAGCGAAATTTCAATTTTTTTCCTCTTTTTCCCTTAATTTTCTTTATTTTATCGAGATTTGACCGAAAAAAGCAAGAAAAACGAATAATTTTTGCGAAATATCAATTTCTATCCTCTTTTTTCCCTTTATTTTACTTTTTTTATCGAGATTTGAACGAAAAAAGCAAGAAAAACGAATAATTTAAGCGAAATATCAATTTTTATCCTCATTTTTCCCTTAATTTTCCTTATTTTATCGAGATTTGACCGAAAAAAGCAAGAAAAACGAATAATTTTAGCGAAATTTCAATTTTTTTCCTCTTTTTTTCCCTTAATTTTCCTTATTTTATCGAGATTCGACCGAAAAAAGCAAGAAAAACGAATAATTTTAGCAAAATTTCAAATTTATTCCTCTTTTTTTCCTTCATTCTCCTCATTTAACGAGATTAGACCGCAAAAAAGCAAGAAAAACGAATAATTTTAGCGAAATTTCAATTTTTTTCCTCTTTTTTCCCCTTAATTTTCCTTATTTTATCGAGATTTGACCGAAAAAAGCAAGAAAAACGAATAATTTTAGCGAAATTTCAATTTTTTTCCTCTTTTTTTCCCTTAATTTTCCTTATTTTATCGAGATTTGACCGAAAAAATAAGAAAAACGAATAATTTTTGCGAAATTTCAATTTTTTTCCTCTTTTTTTCCCTTAATTTTCCTTATTTTATCGAGATTTGAACGAAAAAACAAGAAAAACGAAAAATGTTAGCGAAATATCAATTTTTAACCTTTTTTTTTTCCCTTAATTTTCCTTATTTTATCGAGATTTGACCGAAAAAAGCATGAAAAACGAATAATTTTAGCGAAATTTCAATTCTTTTCCTCTTTTTTTCCCTTAATTTTCCTTATTTTATCGAGATTTGACCGAAAAAAGCAAGAAAAACGAATAATTTTAGCGAAATTTCAATTTTTTCCTCTTCTTTCCCTTAATTTTCCTTACTTTATCGAGATTTGACCGAAAAAAGCAAGAAAAACGAATAATTTTATCGAAATATCAATTTTTATCCTCTTTTTATCCCTTAATTTTCCTTATTTTATCGAGATTTGACCGAAAAAAGCAAGAAAAACGAAAAATTTTAGCGAAATTTCAATTTTTTTCCTCTTTTTCCCTTAATTTTCTTTATTTTATCGAGATTTGACCGAAAAAAGCAAGAAAAACGAATAATTTTTGCGAAATATCAATTTCTATCCTCTTTTTTCCCTTTATTTTACTTTTTTTATCGAGATTTGAACGAAAAAAGCAAGAAAAACGAATAATTTAAGCGAAATATCAATTTTTATCCTCATTTTTCCCTTAATTTTCCTTATTTTATCGAGATTTGACCGAAAAAAGCAAGAAAAACGAATAATTTTAGCGAAATTTCAATTTTTTTCCTCTTTTTTTCCCTTAATTTTCCTTATTTTATCGAGATTCGACCAAAAAAAGCAAGAAAAACGAATAATTTTAGCGAAATTTCAAATTTTTTCCTCTTTTTTTCCTTCATTCTCCTCATTTAACGAGATTTGACCGCAAAAAACCAAGAAAAACGAATAATTTTATCGAAATATCAATTTTTATCCTCTTTTTTCCCTTAATATTCCTTATTTTATCGAGATTTGACCGAAAAAAGCAAGAAAAACGAATAATTTTAGCAAAATTTCAAATTTTTTCCTCTTTTTTTCCTTCATTCTCCTCATTTAACGAGATTAGACCGCAAAAAACCAAGAAAAACGAATAATTTTATCGAAATATCAATTTTTATCCTCTTTTTTCCCCTTGATATTCCTTATTTTATCGAGATTTGACCGAAAAAAGCAAGAAAAACGAATAATTTTAGCGAAATTTCAATTTTTTTCCTCTTTTTTCCCCTTAATTTTCCTTATTTTATCGAGATTTGACCGAAAAAAGCAAGAAAAACGAATAATTTTTGCGAAATTTCAATTTTTTTCCTCTTTTTTTCCCTTAATTTTCCTTATTTTATCGAGATTTGACCGAAAAAAATAAGAAAAACGAATAATTTTTGCGAAATTTCAATTTTTTTCCTCTTTTTTTCCCTTAATTTTCCTTATTTTATCGAGATTTGAACGAAAAAACAAGAAAAACGAAAAATGTTAGCGAAATATCAATTTTTAACCTTTTTTTTTTTTCCCTTAATTTTCCTTATTTTATCGAGATTTGACCGAAAAAATCATGAAAAACGAATAATTTTAGCGAAATTTCAATTCTTTTCCTCTTTTTTTCCCTTAATTTTCCTTATTTTATCGAGATTTGACCGAAAAAAGCAAGAAAAACGAATAATTTTAGCGAAATTTCAATTTTTTCCTCTTCTTTCCCTTAATTTTCCTTACTTTATCGAGATTTGACCGAAAAAAGCAAGAAAAACGAATAATTTTATCGAAATATCAATTTTTATCCTCTTTTTATCCCTTAATTTTCCTTATTTTATCGAGATTTGACCGAAAAAAGCAAGAAAAACGAAAAATTTTAGCGAAATTTAATTTTTTTCCTCTTTTTCCCTTAATTTTCTTTATTTTATCGAGATTTGACCGAAAAAGCAAGAAAAACGAATAATTTTTGCGAAATATCAATTTCTATCCTCTTTTTTCCCTTTATTTTACTTTTTTTATCGAGATTTGAACGAAAAAAGCAAGAAAAACGAATAATTTAAGCGAAATATCAATTTTTATCCTCATTTTTCCCTTAATTTTCCTTATTTTATCGAGATTTGACCAAAAAAAGCAAGAAAAACGAATAATTTTATCGAAATTTCAAATTTTTCCTCTTTTTTTCTTTCATTCTCCTCATTTAACGAGATTTGACCGCAAAAAACCAAGAAAAACGAATAATTTTATCGAAATATCAATTTTTATCCTATTTTTTCCCTTAATTTTCCTTATTTTATAGAGATTTGACCGAAAAAAGCGAGAAAAACGCAGAATTTTAGCGAAATTTCAATTTTTTTCCTCTTTCTTTCCCTTAATTTTCCTTATTTTATCGAGATTTGACCGAAAAAAGCAAGAAAAACGAAAAATTTTAGCGAAATATCAATTTTAAACCTCTTTTTTCCCTTAATTTTCCTTATTTTATCGAGATATCACCCAAAAAAGCATGAAAAACGAATAATTTTAGCGAAATTTCAATTTTTTCCTCTTCTTTCCCTTAATTTTCCTTACTTTATCGAGATTTGACCGAAAAAAGCAAGAAAAACGAATAATTTTATCGAAATATCAATTTTTATCCTCTTTTTATCCCTTAATTTTCCTTATTTTATCAAGATTTGACCGAAAAAAGCAAGAAAAACGAATAATTTTAGCGAAATTTCAATTTTTATCCTCTTTTTTTCCCTTAATTTTCCTATTTTATCGAGATTTGACCGAAAAAAGCAAGAAAAACGAATAATTTTAGCGAAATTTCAATTTTTTTCCTCTTTTTTCCCCTTAATTTTCCTTATTTTATCGAGATTTGACCGAAAAAAGCAAGAAAAACGAATAATTTTAGCGAAATTTCAATTTTTTTCCTCTTTTTTTCCCTTAATTTTCCTTATTTTATCGAGATTTGACCGAAAAAAATAAGAAAAACGAATAATTTTTGCGAAATTTCAATTTTTTTCCTCTTTTTTTCCCTTAATTTTCCTTATTTTATCGAGATTTGCCCGAAAAATGCAAGAAAAACGAATAATTTTAGCGAAATATCAATTTCTATTCTCTTTTTCCCCTTAATTTTCCTTATTTTATCGAGATTTGAACGAAAAAACAAGAAAAACGAAAAATGTTAGCGAAATATCAATTTTTAACCTTTTTTTTTTTCCCTTAATTTTCCTTATTTTATCGAGATTTGACCGAAAAAAGCATGAAAAACGAATAATTTTAGCGGAATTTCAATTCTTTTCCTCTTTTTTTCCCTTAATTTTCCTTATTTTATCGAGATTTGCCCGAAAAATGCAAGAAAAACGAATAATTTTAGCGAAATATCAATTTCTATTCTCTTTTTCCCTTAATTTTCCTCATTTTATCGAGATTTGGCCGAAAAAAGCAAGAAAAATGAATAATTTTAGCGAAATTTCAATTTTTTTCCTCTTTTTTTCCCTTAATTTTCCTTATTTTATCGAGATTTGACCGAAAAAAGCAAGAAAAACGAATAATTTTAGCGAAATTTCAATTTTTTCCTCTTCTTTCCCTTAATTTTCCTTACTTTATCGAGATTTGACCGAAAAAAGCAAGAAAAACGAATAATTTTATCGAAATTTCAAATTTTTTCCTCTTTTTATCCCTTTATTTTCCTTATTTTATCGAGATTTGACCGAAAAAAGCAAGAAAAATGAATAATTTTAGCGAAATTTCAATTTTTTTCCTCTTTTTTCCCCTTAATTTTCCTTATTTTATCGAGATTTGACCGAAAAAAGCAAGAAAAACGAATAATTTTAGCGAAATTTCAATTTTTTCCTCTTCTTTCCCTTAATTTTCCTTACTTTATCGAGATTTGACCGAAAAAAGCAAGAAAAACGAATAATTTTATCGAAATTTCAAATTTTTTCCTCTTTTTATCCCTTAATTTTCCTTATTTTATCGAGATTTGACCGAAAAATGCAAGAAAAACGAATAATTTTAGCGAAATTTCAATTTTTTTCCTCTTTTTTTCCCTTAATTTTCCTTATTTTATCGAGATTTGACCAAAAAAAGCAAGAAAAACGAATAATTTTATCGAAATTTCAAATTTTTTCCTCTTTTTTTCTTTCATTCTCCTCATTAAACGAGATTTGACCGCAAAAAACCAAGAAAAACGAATAATTTTATCGAAATATCAATTTTTATCCTCTTTTTTTCCCTTAATTTTCCTATTTTATCGAGATTTGACCGAAAAAAGCAAGAAAAACGAATAATTTTAGCGAAACTTCAATTTTTTTCCTCTTTTTTCCCCTTAATTTTCCTTATTTTATCGAGATTTGACCGAAAAAAGCAAGAAAAACGAATAATTTTAGCGAAATTTCAATTTTTTTCCTCTTTTTTTCCCTTAATTTTCCTTATTTTATCGAGATTTGACCGAAAAAAATAAGAAAAACGAATAATTTTTGCGAAATTTCAATTTTTTTCCTCTTTTTTTCCCTTAATTTTCCTTATTTTATCGAGATTTGAACGAAAAAACAAGAAAAACGAAAAATTTTTGCGAAATATCAATTTTTAACCTTTTTTTTTTCCCCTTAATTTTCCTTATTTTATCGAGATTTGACCGAAAAAAGCATGAAAAACGAATAATTTTAGCAAAATTTCAATTTTTTTCCTCCTTTTTTCCCTTAATTTTCCTTATTTTATCGAGATTTGACCAAAAAAAGCATGAAAAACGAATAATTTTAGCGAAATATCAATTTTTATCCTCATTTATCCCTTAATTTTCCTTATTTTATCGAGATTTGACCGAAAAAAGCAAGAAAAACGAATAATTTTAGAGAAATTTCTATTTTTTTCATCTTTTTTTCCCTTAATTTTCCTTATTTTATCGAGATTTGACAAAAAAAAGCAAGAAAAACGAATAATTTTAGCGAAATTTCAAATTTTTTCCTCTTTTCTTCCTTCATTCTCCTCATTTAACGAGATTTGACCGCAAAAAACAAAGAAAAACGAATAATTTTATCGAAATATCAATTTTTATCCTCTTTTTTTCCCTTAATTTTCCTATTTTATCGAGATTTGACCGAAAAAAGCAAGAAAAACGAATAATTTTATCGAAATTTCAAATTTTTTCCTCTTTTTTTCTTTCATTCTCCTCATTAAACGAGATTTGACCGCAAAAAACCAAGAAAAACGAATAATTTTATCGAAATATCAATTTTTATCCTCTTTTTTTCCCTTAATTTTCCTATTTTATCGAGATTTGACCGAAAAAAGCAAGAAAAACGAATAATTTTAGCGAAACTTTAATTTTTTTCCTCTTTTTTCCCCTTAATTTTCCTTATTTTATCGAGATTTGACCGAAAAAAGCATGAAAAACGAATAATTTTAGCGAAATTTCAATTCTTTTCCTCGTTTTTTCCCTTAATTTTCCTTATTTTATCGAGATTTGCCCGAAAAATGCAAGAAAAACGAATAATTTTAGCGAAATATCAATTTCTATTCTCTTTTTCCCTTAATTTTCCTTATTTTATCGAGATTTGAACGAAAAAAGCAAGAAAAACGAATAATTTAAGCGAAATATCAATTTTTATCCTCTTTTTTTCCCTTAATTTTCCTTATTTTATCGAGATTTGACCAAAAAAAGCAAGAAAAACGAATAATTTAAGCGAAATATCAATTTTTATCCTTTTTTTCCCTTAATTTTCCTCATTTTATCGAGATTTGACCGAAAAAAGCAAGAAAAACGAATAATTTTAGCGAAATTTCAATTTTTTTTTCCTCTTTTTTTCCCTTAATTGTCCTTATTTTATCGAGATTTGACCGAAAAAAGCAAGAAAAACGAATAATTTTAGCGAAATTTCAAATTTTCCTCTTTTTTTCCCTTAATTTTCCTTACTTTATCGAGATTTGACCGAAAAAAGCAAGAAAAACGAATAATTTTATCGAAATATCAATTTTTATCCTCTTTTTTTCCTTAATTTTCCTTATTTTATCGGGATTTGCCCGAAAAAAGCAAGAAAAACAAATAATTTTAGCAAAATATCAATTTCTATCCTCTTTTTTCCCTTAATTTTCCTTATTTTATCGAGATTTGACCGAAAAAAGCAAGAAAAACGAATAATTTTACCGAAATTTCAATTTTTTTCCTCTTTTTTTCCCTTAATTTTCCTTATTTTATCGAGATTTGACCGAAAAAAGCATGAAAAACGAATAATTTTAGCGAAATTTCAATTCTTTTCCTCTTTTTTTCCCTTAATTTTCCTTATTTTATCGAGATTTGCCCGAAAAAAGCAAGAAAAACGAATAATTTTAGCGAAATATCAATTTCTATTCTCTTTTTTCCCTTAATTTTCCTTATTTTATCGAGATTTGAACGAAAAAATCATGAAAAACGAATAATTTTAGCGAAATTTCAATTTTTATCCTCTTTTTTTCCCTTAATTTTCCTTATTTTATCGAGATTTGACCGAAAAAAGCAAGAAAAACGAACAATTTTAGCGAAATTTCAATTTTTTTCCTCTTTTTTAACCTTAATTTTCCTTATTTTATCGAGATTTGACCAAAAAAAACAAGAAAAACGAATAATTTAAGCGAAATATTAATTTTTATCCTTTTTTTCCCTTAATTTTCCTCATATTATCAAGATTTGACAGAAAAAAGCAAGAAAAACGAATAATTTTAGCGAAATTTCAATTTTTTTCCTCTTTTTTTCCCTTAATTTTCCTTATTTTATCGAGATTTGACCGAAAAAAGCATGAAAAACGAATAATTTTAGCGAAATTTCAATTCTTTTCCTCTTTTCTTCCCTTAATTTTCCTTATTTTATCGAGATTTGCCCGAAAAAAGCAAGAAAAACGAATAATTTTAGCGAAATATCAATTTCTATTCTCTTTTTTCCCTTAATTTTCCTTATTTTATCGAGATTTGACCGAAAAAAGCAAGAAAAACGAATAATTTTAGCGAAATTTCAAATTTTCCTCTTTTTTTCACTTAATTTTCTTTACTTTATCGAGATTTGACCGAAAAAAGCAAGAAAAACGAATAATTTTATCGAAATATCAATTTTTATCCTCTTTTTTCCCTTAATTTTCCTTATTTTATCGAGATTTGACCGAAAAAAGCAAGAAAAACGAATAATTTTAGCGAAATTTCAAATTTTCCTCTTTTTTTCCCTTAATTTTCTTTACTTTATCGAGATTTGACCGAAAAAAGCAAGAAAAACGAATAATTTTAGCGAAATTTCAATTTTTTCCTACTTTTTTCCCTTAATTTTCCTTATTTTATCGAGATTTGACCAAAAAAAGCATGAAAAACGAATAATTTTAGCGAAATATCAATTTTTATCCTCATTTATCCCTTATTTTCCTTATTTTATCGAGATTTGACCGAAAAAAGCAAGAAAAACGAATAATTTTAGCGAAATTTCTATTTTTTTCATCTTTTTTTCCCTTAATTTTCCTTATTTTATCGAGATTTGACCAAAAAAAGCAAGAAAAAAGAATAATTTTAGCGAAATTTCAAATTTTTTCCTCTTTTCTTCCTTCATTCTCCTCATTTAACGAGATTTGACCGCAAAAAACAAAGAAAAACGAATAATTTTATCGAAATATCAATTTTTATCCTCTTTTTTTTCCTTAATTTTCCTTTTTTATCGAGATTCGACCAAAAAAAGCAAGAAAAACGAATAATTTTATCGAAATTTCAAATTTTTTCCTCTTTTTTTCTTTCATTCTCCTCATTAAACGAGATTTGACCGCAAAAAACCAAGAAAAACGAATAATTTTATCGAAATATCAATTTTTATCCTCTTTTTTTCCCTTAATTTTCCTATTTTATCGAGATTTGACCGAAAAAAGCAAGAAAAACGAATAATTTTAGCGAAACTTCAATTTTTTTCCTCTTTTTTCCCCTTAATTTTCCTTATTTTATCGAGATTTGACCGAAAAAAGCAAGAAAAACGAATAATTTTAGCGAAATTTCAATTTTTTTCCTCTTTTTTTCCCTTAATTTTCCTTATTTTATCGAGATTTGACCGAAAAAAATAAGATAAACGAATAATTTTTGCGAAATTTCAATTTTTTTCCTCTTTTTTTCCCTTAATTTTCCTTATTTTATCGAGATTTGAACGAAAAAACAAGAAAAACGAAAAAGTTTTGCGAAATATCAATTTTTAACCTTTTTTTTTTCCCCTTAATTTTCCTTATTTTATCGAGATTTGACCGAAAAAAGCATGAAAAACGAATAATTTTAGCGAAATTTCAATTCTTTTCCTCGTTTTTTCCCTTAATTTTCCTTATTTTATCGAGATTTGCCCGAAAAATGCAAGAAAAACGAATAATTTTAGCGAAATATCAATTTCTATTCTCTTTTTCCCTTAATTTTCCTTATTTTATCGAGATTTGAACGAAAAAAGCAAGAAAAACGAATAATTTAAGCGAAATATCAATTTTTATCCTCTTTTTTTCCCTTAATTTTCCTTATTTTATCGAGATTTGACCAAAAAAAGCAAGAAAAACGAATAATTTAAGCGAAATATCAATTTTTATCCTTTTTTTCCCTTAATTTTCATCATTTTATCGAGATTTGACCGAAAAAAGCAAGAAAAACGAATAATTTTAGCGAAATTTCAATTTTTTTTTCCTTTTTTTTTCCCTTAATTTTCCTTATTTTATCGAGATTTGACCGAAAAAAGCAAGAAAAACGAATAATTTTAGCGAAATTTCAAATTTTCCTCTTTTTTTCCCTTAATTTTCCTTACTTTATCGAGATTTGACCGAAAAAAGCTAGAAAAACAAATAATTTTAGCAAAATATCAATTTCTATCCTCTTTTTTACCTTAATTTTCCTTATTTTATCGAGATTTGACCGAAAAAAGCAAGAAAAACGAATAATTTTACCGAAATTTCAATTTTTTTCCTCTTTTTTTCCCTTAATTTTCCTTATTTTATCGAGATTTGACCGAAAAAAGCATGAAAAACGAATAATTTTAGCGAAATTTCAATTCTTTTCCTCTTTTTTTCCCTTAATTTTCCTTATTTTATCGAGATTTGCCCGAAAAAAGCAAGAAAAACGAATAATTTTAGCGAAATATCAATTTCTATTCTCTTTTTTCCCTTAATTTTCCTTATTTTATCGAGATTTGAACGAAAAAATCAAGAAAAACGAATAATTTTAGCGAAATTTCAATTTTTATCCTCTTTTTTTCCCTTAATTTTCCTTATTTTATCGAGATTTGACCGAAAAAAGCAAGAAAAACGAACAATTTTAGCGAAATTTCAATTTTTTTCCTACTTTTAACCTTAATTTTCCTTATTTTATCGAGATTTGACCAAAAAAAACAAGAAAAACGAATAATTTAAGCGAAATATTAAATGTTATCCTTTTTTTCCCTTAATTTTCCTCATATTATCAAGATTTGACAGAAAAAAGCAAGAAAAACGAATAATTTTAGCGAAATTTCAATTTTTTTTCCTCTTTTTTTCCCTTAATTTTCCTTATTTTATCGAGATTCGACCGAAAAAAGCAAGAAAAACAAATAATTTTAGCGAAATTTCAATTTTTTCCTCTTTTTTTCCCTTAATTTTCCTTACTTTATCGAGATTAGACCGAAAAAAGCAAGAAAAACGAATAATTTTATCGAAATATCAATTTTTATCCTCTTTTTTTTTCTTTAAGTTTCCTTATTTTATCGAGATTTGCCCGAAAAAAGCAAGAAAAACAAATAATTTTAGCGAAATATCAATTTCTATCCTCTTTTTTACCTTAATTTTCCTTATTTTATCGAGATTTGACCAAAAAAAGCAAGAAAAACGAATAATTTTAGCGAAATATCAATTTTTATCCTCATTTTTCCCTTAATTTTCCTTATTTTATCGAGATTAGACCGAAAAAAGCAAGAAAAACGAATAATTTTAGCGAAATTTCTATTTTTTTCATCTTTTTTTCCCTTAATTTTCCTTATTTTATCGAGATTTGACCAAAAAAAGCAAGAAAAACGAATAATTTTAGCGAAATTTCAAATTTTTTCCTCTTTTTTTCCTTCATTCTCCTCATTTAACGAGATTTGACCGCAAAAAACCAAGAAAAACGAATAATTTTATCGAAATATCAATTTTTATCCTCTTTTTTTCCCTTAATTTTCCTTGTTTTATCGAGATTTGACCGAAAAAAGCAAGAAAAACGAATAATTTTATCGAAATATCAATTTTTTTCCTCTTTTTTTCCCTTAATTTTCCTTATTTTATCGAGATTTGCCCGAAAAAAGCTAGAAAAACGAATAATTTTATCGAAATATCAATTTCTATTCTCTTTTTTCCCTTAATTTTCCTTATTTTATTGAGATTTGAACGAAAAAAGCAAGATAAACGAATAATTTAAGCGAAATATCAATTTTTATCCTCTTTGATTCCCTTAATTTGCCTTATTTTATTGATATTTGACAGAAAAAAGCAAGAAAAACGAATAATTTTATCGAAATATCAATTTTTATCCTCTTTTTTTTCTTTAAGTTTCCTTATTTTATCGAGATTTGCCCGAAAAAAGCAAGAAAAACAAATAATTTTAGCGAAATATCAATTTCTATCCTCTTTTTTACCTTAATTTTCCTTATTTTATCGAGATTTGACCAAAAAAAGCAAGAAAAACGAATAATTTTAGCGAAATATCAATTTCTATTCTCTTTTTTCCCTTAATTTACCTTATTTTATCGAGATTTGACCGAAAAAAGCAAGAAAAACGAATAATTTTAGCGAAATTTCAATTTTTTCCTCTTCTTTCCCTTAATTTTCCTTACTTTATCGAGATTTGACCGAAAAAAGCAAGAAAAACGAATAATTTTATCGAAATTTCAAATTTTTTCCTCTTTTTATCCCTTTATTTTCCTTATTTTATCGAGATTTGACCGAAAAAAGCAAGAAAAATGAATAATTTTAGCGAAATTTCAATTTTTTTCCTCTTTTTTCCCCTTAATTTTCCTTATTTTATCGAGATTTGACCGAAAAAAGCAAGAAAAACGAATAATTTTAGCGAAATTTCAATTTTTTCCTCTTCTTTCCCTTAATTTTCCTTACTTTATCGAGATTTGACCGAAAAAAGCAAGAAAAACGAATAATTTTATCGAAATTTCAAATTTTTTCCTCTTTTTATCCCTTAATTTTCCTTATTTTATCGAGATTTGACCGAAAAAAGCAAGAAAAACGAATAATTTTAGCGAAATTTCAATTTTTTTCCTCTTTTTTCCCTTAATTTTCCTTATTTTATCGAGATTTGACCAAAAAAAGCAAGAAAAACGAATAATTTTATCGAAATTTCAAATTTTTTCCTCTTTTTTTCTTTCATTCTCCTCATTAAACGAGATTTGACCGCAAAAAACCAAGAAAAACGAATAATTTTATCGAAATATCAATTTTTATCCTCTTTTTTTCCCTTAATTTTCCTATTTTATCGAGATTTGACCGAAAAAAGCAAGAAAAACGAATAATTTTAGCGAAACTTCAATTTTTTTCCTCTTTTTTCCCCTTAATTTTCCTTATTTTATCGAGATTTGACCGAAAAAAGCAAGAAAAACGAATAATTTTAGCGAAATTTCAATTTTTTTCCTCTTTTTTTCCCTTAATTTTCCTTATTTTATCGAGATTTGACCGAAAAAAATAAGAAAAACGAATAATTTTTGCGAAATTTCAATTTTTTTCCTCTTTTTTTCCCTTAATTTTCCTTATTTTATCGAGATTTGAACGAAAAAACAAGAAAAACGAAAAATTTTTGCGAAATATCAATTTTTAACCTTTTTTTTTTCCCCTTAATTTTCCTTATTTTATCGAGATTTGACCGAAAAAAGCATGAAAAACGAATAATTTTAGCAAAATTTCAATTTTTTTCCTCCTTTTTTCCCTTAATTTTCCTTATTTTATCGAGATTTGACCAAAAAAAGCATGAAAAACGAATAATTTTAGCGAAATATCAATTTTTATCCTCATTTATCCCTTAATTTTCCTTATTTTATCGAGATTTGACCGAAAAAAGCAAGAAAAACGAATAATTTTAGAGAAATTTCTATTTTTTTCATCTTTTTTTCCCTTAATTTTCCTTAATTTCAAATTTTTTCCTCTTTTCTTCCTTCATTCTCCTCATTTAACGAGATTTGACCGCAAAAAACAAAGAAAAACGAATAATTTTATCGAAATATCAATTTTTATCCTCTTTTTATCCCTTAATTTTCCTTTTTTATCGAGATTCGACCAAAAAAAGCAAGAAAAACGAATAATTTTATCGAAATTTCAAATTTTTTCCTCTTTTTTTCTTTCATTCTCCTCATTAAACGAGATTTGACCAAAAAAAGCAAGAAAAACGAATAATTTAAGCGAAATATTAATTTTTATCCTTTTTTTCCCATAATTTTCCTCATATTATCAAGATTTGACCGAAAAAAGCAAGAAAAACGAATAATTTTAGCGAAATTTCAATTCTTTTCCTCGTTTTTTCCCTTAATTTTCCTTATTTTATCGAGATTTGCCCGAAAAATGCAAGAAAAACGAATAATTTTAGCGAAATATCAATTTCTATTCTCTTTTTCCCTTAATTTTCCTTATTTTATCGAGATTTGAACGAAAAAAGCAAGAAAAACGAATAATTTAAGCGAAATATCAATTTTTATCCTCTTTTTTTCCCTTAATTTTCCTTATTTTATCGAGATTTGACCAAAAAAAGCAAGAAAAACGAATAATTTAAGCGAAATATCAATTTTTATCCTTTTTTTCCCTTAATTTTCCTCATTTTATCGAGATTTGACCGAAAAAAGCAAGAAAAACGAATAATTTTAGCGAAATTTCAATTTTTTTTTCCTCTTTTTTTCCCTTAATTTTCCTTATTTTATCGAGATTTGACCGAAAAAAGCAAGAAAAACGAATAATTTTAGCGAAATTTCAAATTTTCCTCTTTTTTTCCCTTAATTTTCCTTACTTTATCGAGATTTGACCGAAATAAGCAAGAAAAACGAATAATTTTATCGAAATATCAATTTTTATCCTCTTTTTTTCCTTAATTTTCCTTATTTTATCGGGATTTGCCCGAAAAAAGCAAGAAAAACAAATAATTTTAGCAAAATATCAATTTCTATCCTCTTTTTTACCTTAATTTTCCTTATTTTATCGAGATTTGACCGAAAAAAGCAAGAAAAACGAATAATTTTACCGAAATTTCAATTTTTTTCCTCTTTTTTTCCCTTAATTTTCCTTATTTTATCGAGATTTAACCGAAAAAAGCATGAAAAACGAATAATTTTAGCGAAATTTCAATTCTTTTCCTCTTTTTTTCCCTTAATTTTCCTTATTTTATCGAGATTTGCCCGAAAAAAGCAAGAAAAACGAATAATTTTAGCGAAATATCAATTTCTATTCTCTTTTTTCCCTTAATTTTCCTTATTTTATCGAGATTTGAACGAAAAAATCAAGAAAAACGAATAATTTTAGCGAAATTTCAATTTTTATCCTCTTTTTTTCCCTTAATTTTCCTTATTTTATCGAGATTTGACCGAAAAAAGCAAGAAAAACGAACAATTTTAGCGAAATTTCAATTTTTTTCCTCTTTTTTAACCTTAATTTTCCTTATTTTATCGAGATTTGACCAAAAAAAACAAGAAAAACGAATAATTTAAGCGAAATATTAATTTTTATCCTTTTTTTCCCTTAATTTTCCTCATATTATCAAGATTTGACAGAAAAAAGCAAGAAAAACGAATAATTTTAGCGAAATTTCAATTTTTTTCCTCTTTTTTTCCCTTAATTTTCCTTATTTTATCGAGATTTGACCGAAAAAAGCATGAAAAACGAATAATTTAAGCGAAATATTAATTTTTATCCTTTTTTTCCCTTAATTTTCCTCATATTATCAAGATTTGACAGAAAAAAGCAAGAAAAACGAATAATTTTAGCGAAATTTCAATTTTTTTCCTCTTTTTTTCCCTTAATTTTCCTTATTTTATCGAGATTTGACCGAAAAAAGCATGAAAAACGAATAATTTTAGCGAAATTTCAATTCTTTTCCTCTTTTTTTCCCTTAATTTTCCTTATTTTATCGAGATTTGCCCGAAAAAAGCAAGAAAAACGAATAATTTTAGCGAAATATCAATTTCTATTCTCTTTTTTCCCTTAATTTTCCTTATTTTATCGAGATTTGACCGAAAAAAGCAAGAAAAACGAATAATTTTAGCGAAATTTCAAATTTTCCTCTTTTTTTCCCTTAATTTTCTTTACTTTATCGAGATTTGACCGAAAAAAGCAAGAAAAACGAATAATTTTATCGAAATATCAATTTTTATCCTCTTTTTTTCCTTAATTTTCCTTATTTTATCGGGATTTGCCCGAAAAAAGCAAGAAAAACAAATAATTTTAGCAAAATATCAATTTCTATCCTCTTTTTTACCTTAATTTTCCTTATTTTATCGAGATTTGACCGAAAAAAGCAAGAAAAACGAATAATTTTACCGAAATTTCAATATTTTTCCTCTTTTTTTCCCTTAATTTTCCTTATTTTATCGAGATTTGACCGAAAAAAGCAAGAAAAACGAATAATTTTAGCGAAATTTCAATTTTTTCCTACTTTTTTCCCTTAATTTTCCTTATTTTATCGAGATTTGACCAAAAAAAGCATGAAAAACGAATAATTTTAGCGAAATATCAATTTTTATCCTCATTTATCCCTTATTTTCCTTATTTTATCGAGATTTGACCGAAAAAAGCAAGAAAAACGAATAATTTTAGCGAAATTTCTATTTTTTTCATCTTTTTTTCCCTTAATTTTCCTTATTTTATCGAGATTTGACCAAAAAAAGCAAGAAAAACGAATAATTTTAGCGAAATTTCAAATTTTTTCCTCTTTTCTTCCTTCATTCTCCTCATTTAACGAGATTTGACCGCAAAAAACAAAGAAAAACGAATAATTTTATCGAAATATCAATTTTTATCCTCTTTTTTTTCCTTAATTTTCCTTTTTTATCGAGATTCGACCAAAAAAAGCAAGAAAAACGAATAATTTTATCGAAATTTCAAATTTTTTCCTCTTTTTTTCTTTCATTCTCCTCATTAAACGAGATTTGACCGCAAAAAACCAAGAAAAACGAATAATTTTATCGAAATATCAATTTTTATCCTCTTTTTTTCCCTTAATTTTCCTATTTTATCGAGATTTGACCGAAAAAAGCAAGAAAAACGAATAATTTTAGCGAAACTTCAATTTTTTTCCTCTTTTTTCCCCTTAACTTTCCTTATTTTATCGAGATTTGACCGAAAAAAGCAAGAAAAACGAATAATTTTAGCGAAATTTCAATTTTTTTCCTCTTTTTTTCCCTTAATTTTCCTTATTTTATCGAGATTTGAACGAAAAAACAAGAAAAACGAAAAATTTTTGCGAAATATCAATTTTTAACCTTTTTTTTCCCCTTAATTTTTCTTATTTTATCGAGATTTGACCGAAAAAAGCATGAAAAACGAATAATTTTAGCGAAATTTCAATTCTTTTCCTCGTTTTTTCCCTTAATTTTCCTTATTTTATCGAGATTTGCCCGAAAAATGCAAGAAAAACGAATAATTTTAGCGAAATATCAATTTTTATTCTCTTTTTCCCTTAATTTTCCTTATTTTATCGAGATTTGAACGAAAAAAGCAAGAAAAACGAATAATTTAAGCGAAATATCAATTTTTATCCTCTTTTTTTCCCTTAATTTTCCTTATTTTATCGAGATTTGACCAAAAAAAGCAAGAAAAACGAATAATTTAAGCGAAATATCAATTTTTATCCTTTTTTTCCCTTAATTTTCCTCATTTTATCGAGATTTGACCGAAAAAAGCAAGAAAAACGAATAATTTTAGCGAAATTTCAACCGAAAAAAGCAAGAAAAACGAATAATTTTAGCGAAATTTCAATTTTTTTTTCCTCTTTTTTTCCCTTAATTTTCCTTATTTTATCGAGATTTGACCGAAAAAAGCAAGAAAAACGAATAATTTTAGCGAAATTTCAAATTTTCCTCATTTTTTCCCTTAATTTTCCTTACTTTATCGAGATTTGACCGAAAAAAGCAAGAAAAACGAATAATTTTATCGAAATATCAATTTTTATCCTCTTTTTTTCCTTAATTTTCCTTATTTTATCGAGATTTGCCCGAAAAAAGCAAGAAAAACAAATAATTTTAGCAAAATATCAATTTCTATCCTCTTTTTTACCTTAATTTTCCTTATTTTATCGAGATTTGCCCGAAAAAAGCAAGAAAAACGAATAATTTTACCGAAATTTCAATTTTTTTCCTCTTTTTTTCCCTTAATTTTCCTTATTTTATCGAGATTTGACCGAAAAAAGCATGAAAAACGAATAATTTTAGCGAAATTTCAATTCTTTTCCTCTTTTTTTCCCTTAATTTTCCTTATTTTATCGAGATTTGCCCGAAAAAAGCAAGAAAAACGAATAATTTTAGCGAAATATCAATTTCTATTCTCTTTTTTCCCTTAATTTTCCTTATTTTATCGAGATTTGAACGAAAAAATCAAGAAAAACGAATAATTTTAGCGAAATTTCAATTTTTATCCTCTTTTTTTCCCTTAATTTTCCTTATTTTATCGAGATTTGACCGAAAAAAGCAAGAAAAACGAACAATTTTAGCGAAATTTCAATTTTTTTCCTCTTTTTTAACCTTAATTTTCCTTATTTTATCGAGATTTGACCAAAAAAAACAAGAAAAACGAATAATTTAAGCGAAATATTAAATGTTATCCTTTTTTTCCCTTAATTTTCCTCATATTATCAAGATTTGACAGAAAAAAGCAAGAAAAACGAATAATTTTAGCGAAATTTCAATTTTTTTTCCTCTTTTTTTCCCTTAATTTTCCTTATTTTATCGAGATTCGACCGAAAAAAGCAAGAAAAACAAATAATTTTAGCGAAATTTCAATTTTTTCCTCTTTTTTCCCTTAATTTTCCTTACTTTATCGAGATTAGACCGAAAAAAGCAAGAAAAACGAATAATTTTATCGAAATATCAATTTTTATCCTCTTTTTTTTTCTTTAAGTTTCCTTATTTTATCGAGATTTGCCCGAAAAAAGCAAGAAAAACAAATAATTTTAGCGAAATATCAATTTCTATCCTCTTTTTTACCTTAATTTTCCTTATTTTATCGAGATTTGACCAAAAAAAGCAAGAAAAACGAATAATTTTAGCGAAATATCAATTTTTATCCTCATTTTTCCCTTAATTTTCCTTATTTTATCGAGATTAGACCGAAAAAAGCAAGAAAAACGAATAATTTTAGCGAAATTTCTATTTTTTTCATCTTTTTTTCCCTTAATTTTCCTTATTTTATCGAGATTTGACCAAAAAAAGCAAGAAAAACGAATAATTTTAGCGAAATTTCAAATTTTTTCCTCTTTTTTTCCTTCATTCTCCTCATTTAACGAGATTTGACCGCAAAAAACCAAGAAAAACGAATAATTTTATCGAAATATCAATTTTTATCCTCTTTTTTTCCCTTAATTTTCCTTGTTTTATCGAGATTTGACCGAAAAAAGCAAGAAAAACGAATAATTTTATCGAAATATCAATTTTTTTCCTATATAAAATCTATGGTTGAAGGCTTCACTTTGTGGAAATCCATAACAAATAAATGATTAAAAGATTCACTTTTACAATTTCCACCGTTTATTAAAAACACGACCGGTTTCGGCTGGAACAGCCATCATCAGGTCAATTCAATTCTTTTTTTCCCTTAATTTTCCTTATTTTATCGAGATTTGCCCGAAAAAAAGCTAGAAAAACGAATAATTTTAGCGAAATATCAATTTCTATTCTCTTTTTTCCCTTAATTTTCCTTATTTTATTGAGATTTGAACGAAAAAAGCAAGATAAACGAATAATTTAAGCGAAATATCAATTTTTATCCTCTTTTATTCCCTTAATTTGCCTTATTTTATTGATATTTGACAGAAAAAAGCAAGAAAAACGAATAATTTTATCGAAATATCAATTTTTATCCTCTTTTTTTTCTTTAAGTTTCCTTATTTTATCGAGATTTGCCCGAAAAAAGCAAGAAAAACAAATAATTTTAGCGAAATATCAATTTCTATCCTCTTTTTTACCTTAATTTTCCTTATTTTATCGAGATTTGACCAAAAAAAGCAAGAAAAACGAATAATTTAAGCGAAATATTAATTTTTATCCTTTTTTTCCCATAATTTTCCTCATATTATCAAGATTTGACAGAAAAAAGCAAGAAAAACGAATAATTTTAGCGAAATTTCAATTTTTTTTCCTCTTTTTTTCCCTTAATTTTCCTTATTTTATCGAGATTCGACCGAAAAAAGCAAGAAAAACAAATAATTTTAGCGAAATTTCAATTTTTTTCCTCTTTTTTTCCCTTAATTTTCCTTATTTTATCGAGATTTGCCCGAAAAAAAGCTAGAAAAACGAATAATTTTAGCGAAATATCAATTTCTATTCTCTTTTTTCCCTTAATTTACCTTATTTTATTGAGATTTGAACGAAAAAAGCAAGATAAACGAATAATTTAAGCGAAATATCATTTTTATCCTCTTTTTTTCCCTTAATTTGCCTTATTTTATCGAGATTTGACCGAAAAAAGCAAGAAAAACGAATAATTTTATCGAAATATCAATTTTTTTTCCTCTTTTTTTCCCTTAATTTTCCTTATATTATCGAGATTTTCCCGAAAAAAGCAAGAAAAACGAATAATTTTAGCGAAATTTCAAATTTTTTCCTCTTTTTTTCCTTCATTCTCCTCATTTAACGAGATTTGACCGCAAAAAACCAAGAAAAACGAATAATTTTAGCGAAATATCAATTATTATCCTTTTTTTCCCCTTAATTTTCCTCATTTTATCGAGATTTGACCGAAAAAAGCAAGAAAAATGAATAATTTTAGCGAAATTTCAATTTTTTTCCTCTTTTTTTCCTTAATTTTCCTTATTTTATCGAGATTTGACCGAAAAAAGCAAGAAAAACGAATAATTTTTGCGAAATTTCAATTTTTTCCTCTTTTTTTCCCCTTAATTTTCTTACTTTATCGAGATTTGACCGAAAAAAGCAAGAAAAACGAATAATTTTATCGAAATATCAATTTTTATCCTCTTTTTTTCCCTTAATTTTCCATATTTTAACGAGATTTGACGGAAAAAAGCAAGAAAAACGAATAATTTTAGCAAAATATCAATTTTTATCCTCTTTTTTTCCCTTAATTTTCCTTATTTTATCGAGATTTGACCGAAAAAAGTAAGAAAAACGAATTATTTTAGCGAAATTTCAATTTTTTTCCTCCTTTTTTCCCTTAATTTTCATTATTTTATCGAGATTTGACCAAAAAAAGCAAGAAAAACGAATAATTTTAGCGAAATATCAATTTTTATCCTCATTTTTTCCCTTAATTTTCCTTATTTTATCGAGATTTGACCGAAAAAAGCAAGAAAAACGAATAATTTTAGCGAAATTTCAATTTTTTTCCTCTTTTTTTCCCTGAATTTTCCTTATTTTATCGAGATTTGACCGAAAAAAAGCAAGAAAAACGAATAATTTTAGCGAAATTTCAAATTTTTTCCTCTTCTTTTCCTTCATTCTCCTCATTTAACGAGATTTGACCGCAAAAAACCAAGAAAAACGAATAATTTTATCGAAATATCAATTTTTATCCTCTTTTTTTCCCTTAATTTTCCTTGTTTTATCGAGATTTGACCGAAAAAAGCAAGAAAAACGAATAATTTTATCGAAATATCAATTTCTATTCTCTTTTTTCCCTTAATTTTCCTTATTTTATCGAGATTTGAACGAAAAAAAGCAAGAAAAACGAATAATTTAAGCGAAATATCAATTTTTATCCTCTTTTTTCCCTTAATTTTCCTTATTTTATCGAGATTTGACCGAAAAAAGCAAGAGAAAAACGAATAATTTTAGCGAAATTTCAATTTTTTTCCTCTTTTTTTCCCTGAATTTTCCTTATTTTATTGAGATTTGACCGAAAAAAGCAAGAAAAACGAATAATTTTAGCGAAATTTCAATTTTTATCCTTTTTTCCCATAATTTTCCTCATTTTATGGAGATTTGACCGAAAAAAGCAAGAAAAACGAATAATTTTATCGAAATTTCAAATTTTTTCCTCTTTTTTTCTTTCATTCTCCTCATTAAACGAGATTTGACCGCAAAAAACCAAGAAAAACGAATAATTTTATCGAAATATCAATTTTTATCCTCTTTTTTTCCCTTAATTTTCCTTATTTTATCGAGATTTGACCAAAAAAAGCAAGAAAAACGAATAATTTTAGCGAAATTTCAATTTTTTTCCTCTTTTTTCTCCTTAATTTCCTTATTTTATCGAGATTTGACCGAAAAAAGCAAGAAAAACGAATAATTTTAGCGAAATTTTAATTTTTTTCCTCTTTTTTCCCTTAATTTTCCTTATTTTATCGAGATTTGACCGAAAAAAGCAAGAAAAACGAATAATTTTATCGAAATATCAATTTTTTTCCTCTTTTTTTCCCTTAATTTTCCTTATTTTATCGAGATTTGCCCGAAAAAAGCTAGAAAAACGAATAATTTTAGCGAAATATCAATTTCTATTCTCTTTTATTCCCTTAATTTGCCTTATTTTATTGATATTTGACAGAAAAAAGCAAGAAAAACGAATAATTTTATCGAAATATCAATTTTTATCCTCTTTTTTTTCTTTAAGTTTCCTTATTTTATCGAGATTTGTCCGAAAAAAGCAAGAAAAACAAATAATTTTAGCGAAATATCAATTTCTATCCTCTTTTTTACCTTAATTTTCCTTATTTTATCGAGATTTGACCAAAAAAAGCAAGAAAAACGAATAATTTAAGCGAAATATTAATTTTTATCCTTTTTTTCCCATAATTTTCCTCATATTATCAAGATTTGACAGAAAAAAGCAAGAAAAACGAATAAGTTTAGCGAAATTTCAATTTTTTTTCCTCTTTTTTTCCCTTAATTTTCCTTATTTTATCGAGATTCGACCGAAAAAAGCAAGAAAAACAAATAATTTTAGCGAAATTTCAATTTTTTCCTCTTTTTTTCCCTTAATTTTCCTTATTTTATCGAGATTTGCCCGAAAAAAGCTAGAAAAACGAATAATTTTAGCGAAATATCAATTTCTATTCTCTTTTTTCCCTTAATTTACCTTATTTTATTGAGATTTGAACGAAAAAAGCAAGATAAACGAATAATTTAAGCGAAATATCAATTTTTATCCTCTTTTTTTCCCTTAATTTGCCTTATTTTATCGAGATTTGACCGAAAAAAGCAAGAAAAACGAATAATTTTATCGAAATATCAATTTTTTTCCTCTTTTTTTCCCTTAATTTTCCTTATATTATCGAGATTTTCCCGAAAAAAGCAAGAAAAACGAATAATTTTAGCGAAATTTCAAATTTTTTCCTCTTTTTTTCCTTCATTCTCCTCATTTAACGAGATTTGACCGCAAAAAACCAAGAAAAACGAATAATTTTAGCGAAATATCAATTATTATCCTTTTTTTTCCCTTAATTTTCCTCATTTTATCGAGATTTGACCGAAAAAAGCAAGAAAAATGAATAATTTTAGCGAAATTTCAATTTTTTTCCTCTTTTTTTCCCTTAATTTTCCTTATTTTATCGAGATTTGACCGAAAAAAAGCAAGAAAAACGAATAATTTTTGCGAAATTTCAATTTTTTCCTCTTTTTTTCCCTTAATTTTCCTTACTTTATCGAGATTTGACCGAAAAAAGCAAGAAAAACGAATAATTTTATCGAAATATCAATTTTTATCCTCTTTTTTTCCCTTAATTTTCCATATTTTAACGAGATTTGACGGAAAAAAGCAAGAAAAACGAATAATTTTAGCAAAATATCAATTTTTATCCTCTTTTTTTCCCTTAATTTTCCTTATTTTATCGAGATTTGACCGAAAAAAGTAAGAAAAACGAATTATTTTAGCGAAATTTCAATTTTTTTCCTCCTTTTTTCCCTTAATTTTCATTATTTTATCGAGATTTGACCAAAAAAAGCAAGAAAAACGAATAATTTTAGCGAAATATCAATTTTTATCCTCATTTTTTCCCTTAATTTTCCTTATTTTATCGAGATTTGACCGAAAAAAGCAAGAAAAACGAATAATTTTAGCGAAATTTCAATTTTTTTCCTCTTTTTTTCCCTGAATTTTCCTTATTTTATCGAGATTTGACCGAAAAAAGCAAGAAAAACGAATAATTTTAGCGAAATTTCAAATTTTTTCCTCTTCTTTTCCTTCATTCTCCTCATTTAACGAGATTTGACCGCAAAAAACCAAGAAAAACGAATAATTTTATCGAAATATCAATTTTTATCCTCTTTTTTTCCCTTAATTTTCCTTGTTTTATCGAGATTTGACCGAAAAAAAGCAAGAAAAACGAATAATTTTATCGAAATATCAATTTCTATTCTCTTTTTTCCCTTAATTTTCCTTATTTTATCGAGATTTGAACGAAAAAAGCAAGAAAAACGAATAATTTAAGCGAAATATCAATTTTTATCCTCTTTTTTCCCTTAATTTTCCTTATTTTATCGAGATTTGACCGAAAAAAGCAAGAAAAACGAATAATTTTAGCGAAATTTCAATTTTTTTCCTCTTTTTTTCCCTGAATTTTCCTTATTTTATTGAGATTTGACCGAAAAAAGCAAGAAAAACGAATAATTTTAGCGAAATTTCAATTTTTATCCTTTTTTCCCATAATTTTCCTCATTTTATGGAGATTTGACCGAAAAAAGCAAGAAAAACGAATAATTTTATCGAAATTTCAAATTTTTTCCTCTTTTTTTCTTTCATTCTCCTCATTAAACGAGATTTGACCGCAAAAAACCAAGAAAAACGAATAATTTTATCGAAATATCAATTTTTATCCTCTTTTTTTCCCTTAATTTTCCTTATTTTATCGAGATTTGACCAAAAAAAGCAAGAAAAACGAATAATTTTAGCGAAATTTCAATTTTTTTCCTCTTTTTTCTCCTTAATTTTCCTTATTTTATCGAGATTTGACCGAAAAAAGCAAGAAAAACGAATAATTTTAGCGAAATTTTAATTTTTTTCCTCTTTTTTTCTTAATTTTCCTTATTTTATCGAGATTTGACCGAAAAAAGCAAGAAAAACGAATAATTTTTGCGAAATTTCAATTTTTTTCCTCTTTTTTAACCTTAATTTTCCTTATTTTATCGAGATTTGACCAAAAAAAGCAAGAAAAACGAATAATTTTAGCGAAATATAAATTTTTATCCTTTTTTTTTCCCTTAATTTTCCTCATTTTATCGAGATTTGACCGAAAAAAGCAAGAAAAACGAATAATTTTATCGAAATTTCAAATTTTTTCCTCTTTTTTTCTTTCATTCTCCTCATTAAACGAGATTTGACCGCAAAAAACCAAGAAAAACGAATAATTTTATCGAAATATCAATTTTTATCCTCTTTTTTTCTCTTAATTTTCCTTATTTTATCGAGATTTGACCGAAAAAAGCAAGAAAAACGAATAATTTTTGCGAAATTTCAATTTTTTTCCTCTTTTTTCCCCTTAATTTTCCTTATTTTATCGAGATTTGACCGAAAAAAGCAAGAAAAACGAATAATTTTAGCGAAATTTTAATTTTTTTCCTCTTTTTTTCCCTTAATTTTCCTTATTTTATCGAGATTTGACCGAAAAAAGCAAGAAAAACGAATATTTTTGCGAAATTTCAATTTTTTTCCTCTTTTTTTCCCTTAATTTTCCTTATTTTATCGAGATTTGAACGAAAAAACAAGAAAAATTTTAGCGAAATATCAATTTTTAACCTCTTTTTTTCCCTTAATTTTCCTTATTTTATCGAGATTTGACCGAAAAAAGCATGAAAAACGAATAATTTTAGCGAAATATCAATTCTTATCCTCTTTTTTTCCCTTAATTTTCCTTATTTTATCGAGATTTGACCGAAAAAAGCAAGAAAAACGAATAATTTTAGCGAAATTTCAATTTTTTTCCTCTTTTTTTCCTTACTTCTCATCATTTACCGAGATTTGACCGAAAAAAGCAAGAAAAACGAATAATTTTACCGAAATATCAATTTTTACCTCTTTTTTTCCCTTAATTTTCCTTATTTTATCGAGATTTGACCGAAAAAAGCAAGAAAAACGAATAATTTTAGCGAAATTTCAATTTTTTCCTCTTTTTTTCCCTTAATTTTCCTTACTTTATCGAGATTTGACCGAAAAAAGCAAGAAAAACGAATAATTTTATCGAAATATCAATATTTTTCCTCTTTTTTTCCCTTAATTTTCCTTATTTTATCGAGATTTGCCCGAAAAAAGCAAGAAAAACGAATAATTTTAGCGAAATATCAATTTCTATTCTCTTTTTTCCCTTAATTTTCCTTATTTTATTGAGATTTGAACGAAAAAAGCAAGAAAAACGAATAATTTAAGCGAAATATCAATTTTTATCCTCTTTTTTTCCCTTAATTTTCCTTATTTTATCGAGATTTGACCGAAAAAAGCAAGATAAACGAATAATTTTAGCGAAATTTCAATTTTTTTCCTCTTTTTTTCCCTTAATTTTCCTTATTTTATCGAGATTTGACCGAAAAAAGCAAGAAAAACGAATAATTTTAGCGAAATTTCAATTTTTTTCCTCTTTTTTTCCCTTAATATTCCTTATTTTATCGAGATTTGACCAAAAAAAGCAAGAAAAACGAATAATTTAAGCGAAATATCAATTTTTATCCTTTTTTTCCCTTAATTTTCCTCATTTTATCGAGATTTGACCGAAAAAAGCAAGGAAAACGAATAATTTTAGCGAAATTTCAATTTTTATCCTCTTTTTTTCCCTTAATTTTCCTTATTTTATCGAGATTTGACCGAAAAAAGCAAGAAAAACGAATAATTTTAGCGAAATTTCAATTTTTCCCTCTTTTTTTCCCTTAATTTTCCTTACTTTATCGAGATTTGACCTAAAAAAGCAAGAAAAACGAATAATTTTATCGAAATATCAATTTTTATCCTCTTTTTTTCCCTTAATTTTCCTTATTTTATCGAGATTTGCCCGAAAAAAGCAAGAAAAACAAATAATTTTAGCGAAATATCAATTTCTATCCTCTTATTTACCTAATTTTCCTTATTTTATCGAGATTTGAACGAAAAAAGCAAGAAAAACGAATTATTTAAGCGAAATATCAATTTTTATCCTCTTTTTTTCCCTTAATTTTCCTTATTTTATCGAGATTTGACCGAAGAAAGCAAGAAAAACGAATAATTTTACCGAAATTTCCATTTTTTTCCTCTTTTTTTCCCTTAATTTTCCTTATTTTATCGAGATTTGACCGAAAAAAGCAAGAAAAACGAATAATTTTAGCGAAATTTCAATTTTTTTCCTCCTTTTTTCCCTTAATTTTCCTTATTCTATCGAGATTTGACGAAAAAAGCAAGAAAAACGAATAATTTTAGCGAAATTTCAATTTTTTTCCTCTTTTTTTCCTTACTTCTCATCATTTACCGAGATTTGACCAAAAAAAGCAAGAAAAACGAATAATTTTACCGAAATATCAATTTTTACCTCTTTTTTTCCCTTAATTTTCCTTATTTTATCGAGATTTGACCGAAAAAAGCAAGAAAAACGAATAATTTTAGCGAAATTTCAATTTTTTCCTCTTTTTTTCCCTTAATTTTCCTTACTTTATCGAGATTTGACCGAAAAAAGCAAGAAAAACGAATAATTTTATCGAAATATCAATTTTTATCCTCTTTTTTCCCTTAATTTTCCTTATTTTATCGAGATTTGACCGAAAAAAGCAAGAAAAACGAATAATTTTAGCGAATTTTCAATTTTTTTCCTCTTTTTTTCCTTCATTCTCCTCATTTAACGAGATTTGACCGAAAAAAGCAAGAAAAACGAATAATTTTAGCGAAATTTCAATTTTTTTTCCTCTTTTTTTCCCTCTTTTTTTCCCTTAATTTTCCTTATTTTATCGAGATTTGACCGAAAAAAGCAAGAAAAACGAATAATTTTAGCGAAATTTCAATTTTTCCCTCTTTTTTCCCTTAATTTTCCTTACTTTATCGAGATTTGACCGAAAAAAGCAAGAAAAACGAATAATTTTATCGAAATATCAATTTTTATCCTCTTTTTTCCCTTAATTTTCCTTATTTTATCGAGATTTGCCCGAAAAAAGCAAGAAAAACAAATAATTTTAGCGAAATATCAATTTCTATCATCTTTTTACCTAATTTTCCTTATTTTATCGAGATTTGACCGAAGAAAGCAAGAAAAACGAATTATTTTACCGAAATTTCAATTTTTTTCCTCTTTTTTTCCCTTAATTTTCCTTATTTTATCGAGATTTGACCGAAAAAAGCAAGAAAAACGAATAATTTTAGCGAAATTTCAATTTTTTTCCTCCTTTTTTCCCTTAATTTTCCTTATTTTATCGAGATTTGACCAAAAAAAGCAAGAAAAATGAATAATTTTAGCGAAATATCAATTTTTATCCTCATTTTTCCCTTAATTTTCCCTATTTTATCGAGATTAGACCGAAAAAAGAAAGAAAAACGAATAATTTTAGCGAAATTTCAATTTTTTTCATCTTTTTTTCCCTTAATTTTCCTTATTTTATCAAGATTTGACCAAAAAAGCAAGAAAAACGAATAATTTTAGCGAAATTTCAAATTTTTTCCTCTTTTTTTCCTTCATTCTCCTCATTTAACGAGATTTGACCGCAAAAAACCAAGAAAAACGAATAATTTTATCGAAATATCAATTTTTATCCCTTTTTTTTCCCTTAATTTTCCTTATTTTATCGAGATTTGACCGAAAAAAGCAAGAAAAACGAATAATTTTATCAAAATATCAATTTTTTTCCTCTTTTTTTCCCTTAATTTTCCTTATTTTATCAAGATTTGCCCGAAAAAAGCAAGAAAAACGAATAATTTTAGCGAAATATCAATTTCTATTCTCTTTTTTCCCTTAATTTTCCTTATTTTATCGAGATCTGAACGAAAAAAGCAAGAAAAACAAATAATTTTAGCGAAATATCAATTTCTATCCTCTTTTTTACCTTAATTTTCCAAATTTTATTTAGATTTGAACGAAAAAAGCAAGAAAAACGAATTATTTAAGCGAAATATCAATTTTTATCCTTTTTTTTCCCTTAATTTTCCTTATTTTATCGAGATTTGACCGAAAAAAGCAAGAAAAACGAATAATTTTAGCGAAATTTCAATTTTTTTCCTCCTTTTTTCCCTTAATTTTCCTTATTTTATCGAGATTTGACCAAAAAAAGCAAGAAAAACGAATAATTTTAGCGAAATATCAATTTTTATCCTCATTTTTACCTTAATTTTCCTTATTTTATCGAGATTAGACCGAAAAAAGCAACAAAAACGAATAATTTTAGCGAAATTTTTAATTTTTTTCCTCATTTTTTCCCTTAATTTTCCTTATTCTATCGAGATTTGACGAAAAAAGCAAGAAAAACGAATAATTTTAGCGAAATTTCAATTTTTTTCCTATTTTTTCCCTTAATTTTCCTTATTTTATCGAGATTTGACCGAAAAAAGCAAGAAAAACGAATAATTTTAGCGAAATTTCAATTTTTTTCCTCCTTTTTTCCCTTAATTTTCCTTATTTTATCGAGATTTGACCAAAAAAAGCAAGAAAAACGAATAATTTTAGCGAAATATCAATTTTTATCCTCATTTTTCCCTTAATTTTCCTTATTTTATCGAGATTAGACCGAAAAAAGCAAGAAAAACGAATAATTTTAGCGAAATTTCTATTTTTTTCATCTTTTTTTCCCTTAATTTTCCTTATTTTATCGAGATTTGACCAAAAAAAAGCAAGAAAAACGAATAATTTTAGCGAAATTTCAATTTTTTTCCGCTTTTTTTCCCTTAATATTCCTTATTTTATCGAGATTAGACCGAAAAAAGCATGAAAAACGAATAATTTTAGCGAAATTTCAATTCTTTTCCTCTTTTTTTCCCTTAATTTTCCTTATTTTATCGAGATTTGCCCGAAAAAAGCAAGAAAAACGAATAATTTTAGCGAAATATCAATTTCTATTCTCTTTTTTCCCTTAATTTTCCTTATTTTATCGAGATTTGAACGAAAAAATCAAGAAAAACGAATAATTTTAGCGAAATTTCAATTTTTATCCTCTTTTTTTCCCTTAATTTTCCTTATTTTATCGAGATTTGACCGAAAAAAGCAAGAAAAACGAACAATTTTAGCGAAATTTCAATTTTTTTCCTACTTTTAACCTTAATTTTCCTTATTTTATCGAGATTTGACCAAAAAAAACAAGAAAAACGAATAATTTAAGCGAAATATTAAATGTTATCCTTTTTTTCCCTTAATTTTCCTCATATTATCAAGATTTGACAGAAAAAAGCAAGAAAAACGAATAATTTTAGCGAAATTTCAATTTTTTTTCCTCTTTTTTTCCCTTAATTTTCCTTATTTTATCGAGATTCGACCGAAAAAAGCAAGAAAAACAAATAATTTTAGCGAAATTTCAATTTTTTCCTCTTTTTTTCCCTTAATTTTCCTTACTTTATCGAGATTAGACCGAAAAATGCAAGAAAAACGAATAATTTTATCGAAATATCAATTTTTATCCTCTTTTTTTTTCTTTAAGTTTCCTTATTTTATCGAGATTTGCCCGAAAAAAGCAAGAAAAACAAATAATTTTAGCGAAATATCAATTTCTATCCTCTTTTTTACCTTAATTTTCCTTATTTTATCGAGATTTGACCAAAAAAAGCAAGAAAAACGAATAATTTTAGCGAAATATCAATTTTTATCCTCATTTTTCCCTTAATTTTCCTTATTTTATCGAGATTAGACCGAAAAAAGCAAGAAAAACGAATAATTTTAGCGAAATTTCTATTTTTTTCATCTTTTTTTCCCTTAATTTTCCTTATTTTATCGAGATTTGACCAAAAAAAGCAAGAAAAACGAATAATTTTAGCGAAATTTCAAATTTTTTCCTCTTTTTTTCCTTCATTCTCCTCATTTAACGAGATTTGACCGCAAAAAACCAAGAAAAACGAATAATTTTATCGAAATATCAACTTTTATCCTCTTTTTTTCCCTTAATTTTCCTTGTTTTATCGAGATTTGACCGAAAAAAGCAAGAAAAACGAATAATTTTATCGAAATATCAATTTTTTTCCTCTTTTTTTCCCTTAATTTTCCTTATTTTATCGAGATTTGCCCGAAAAAAGCTAGAAAAACGAATAATTTTAGCGAAATATCAATTTCTATTCTCTTTTTTCCCTTAATTTTCCTTATTTTATTGAGATTTGAACGAAAAAAGCAAGATAAACGAATAATTTAAGCGAAATATCAATTTTTATCCTCTTTGATTCCCTTAATTTGCCTTATTTTATTGATATTTGACAGAAAAAAGCAAGAAAAACGAATAATTTTATCGAAATATCAATTTTTATCCTCTTTTTTTTCTTTAAGTTTCCTTATTTTATCGAGATTTGCCCGAAAAAAGCAGGAAAAACAAATAATTTTAGCGAAATATCAATTTCTATCCTCTTTTTTACCTTAATTTTCCTTATTTTATCGAGATTTGACCAAAAAAAGCAAGAAAAACGAATAATTTTAGCGAAATATCAATTTCTATTCTCTTTTTTCCCTTAATTTTCCTTATTTTATCGAGATTTGACCGAAAAAAGCAAGAAAAACGAATAATTTTAGCGAAATTTCAATTTTTTCCTCTTCTTTCCCTTAATTTTCCTTACTTTATCGAGATTTGACCGAAAAAAGCAAGAAAAACGAATAATTTTATCGAAATTTCAAATTTTTTCCTCTTTTTATCCCTTTATTTTCCTTATTTTATCGAGATTTGACCGAAAAAAGCAAGAAAAATGAATAATTTTAGCGAAATTTCAATTTTTTTCCTCTTTTTTCCCCTTAATTTTCCTTATTTTATCGAGATTTGACCGAAAAAAGCAAGAAAAACGAATAATTTTAGCGAAATTTCAATTTTTTCCTCTTCTTTCCCTTAATTTTCCTTACTTTATCGAGATTTGACCGAAAAAAGCAAGAAAAACGAATAATTTTATCGAAATTTCAAATTTTTTCCTCTTTTTATCCCTTAATTTTCCTTATTTTATCGAGATTTGACCGAAAAAAGCAAGAAAAACGAATAATTTTAGCGAAATTTCAATTTTTTTCCTCTTTTTTCCCTTAATTTTCCTTATTTTATCGAGATTTGACCAAAAAAAGCAAGAAAAACGAATAATTTTATCGAAATTTCAAATTTTTTCCTCTTTTTTTCTTTCATTCTCCTCATTAAACGAGATTTGACCGCAAAAAACCAAGAAAAACGAATAATTTTATCGAAATATCAATTTTTATCCTCTTTTTTTCCCTTAATTTTCCTATTTTATCGAGATTTGACCGAAAAAAGCAAGAAAAACGAATAATTTTAGCGAAACTTCAATTTTTTTCCTCTTTTTTCCCCTTAATTTTCCTTATTTTATCGAGATTTGACCGAAAAAAGCAAGAAAAACGAATAATTTTAGCGAAATTTCAATTTTTTTCCTCTTTTTTTCCCTTAATTTTCCTTATTTTATCGAGATTTGACCGAAAAAAATAAGAAAAACGAATAATTTTTGCGAAATTTCAATTTTTTTCCTCTTTTTTTCCCTTAATTTTCCTTATTTTATCGAGATTTGAACGAAAAAACAAGAAAAACGAAAAATTTTTGCGAAATATCAATTTTTAACCTTTTTTTTTTCCCCTTAATTTTCCTTATTTTATCGAGATTTGACCGAAAAAAGCATGAAAAACGGATAATTTTAGCAAAATTTCAATTTTTTTCCTCCTTTTTTCCCTTAATTTTCCTTATTTTATCGAGATTTGACCAAAAAAAGCATGAAAAACGAATAATTTTAGCGAAATATCAATTTTTATCCTCATTTATCCCTTAATTTTCCTTATTTTATCGAGATTTGACCGAAAAAAGCAAGAAAAACGAATAATTTTAGAGAAATTTCTATTTTTTTCATCTTTTTTTCCCTTAATTTTCCTTATTTTATCGAGATTTGACAAAAAAAAGCAAGAAAAACGAATAATTTTAGCGAAATTTCAAATTTTTTCCTCTTTTCTTCCTTCATTCTCCTCATTTAACGAGATTTGACCGCAAAAAACAAAGAAAAACGAATAATTTTATCGAAATATCAATTTTTATCCTCTTTTTATCCCTTAATTTTCCTTTTTTATCGAGATTCGACCAAAAAAAGCAAGAAAAACGAATAATTTTATCGAAATTTCAAATTTTTTCCTCTTTTTTTCTTTCATTCTCCTCATTAAACGAGATTTGACCACAAAAAACCAAGAAAAACGAATAATTTTATCGAAATATCAATTTTTATCCTCTTTTTTTCCCTTAATTTTCCTATTTTATCGAGATTTGACCGAAAAAAGCAAGAAAAACGAATAATTTTAGCGAAACTTTAATTTTTTTCCTCTTTTTTCCCCTTAATTTTCCTTATTTTATCGAGATTTGACCGAAAAAAGCATGAAAAACGAATAATTTTAGCGAAATTTCAATTCTTTTCCTCGTTTTTTCCCTTAATTTTCCTTATTTTATCGAGATTTGCCCGAAAAATGCAAGAAAAACGAATAATTTTAGCGAAATATCAATTTCTATTCTCTTTTTCCCTTAATTTTCCTTATTTTATCGAGATTTGAACGAAAAAAGCAAGAAAAACGAATAATTTAAGCGAAATATCAATTTTTATCCTCTTTTTTTCCCTTAATTTTCCTTATTTTATCGAGATTTGACCAAAAAAAGCAAGAAAAACGAATAATTTAAGCGAAATATCAATTTTTATCCTTTTTTTCCCTTAATTTTCCTCATTTTATCGAGATTTGACCGAAAAAAGCAAGAAAAACGAATAATTTTAGCGATATTTCAATTTTTTTTTCCTCTTTTTTTCCCTTAATTTTCCTTATTTTATCGAGATTTGACCGAAAAAAGCAAGAAAAACGAATAATTTTAGCGAAATTTCAAATTTTCCTCTTTTTTTCCCTTAATTTTCCTTACTTTATCGAGATTTGACCGAAAAAAGCAAGAAAAACGAATAATTTTATCGAAATATCAATTTTTATCCTCTTTTTTTCCTTAATTTTCCTTATTTTATCGGGATTTGCCCGAAAAAAGCAAGAAAAACAAATAATTTTAGCAAAATATCAATTTCTATCCTCTTTTTTACCTTAATTTTCCTTATTTTATCGAGATTTGACCGTAAAAAGCAAGAAAAACGAATAATTTTACCGAAATTTCAATTTTTATCCTCTTTGATTCCCTTAATTTGCCTTATTTTATTGATATTTGCCCGAAAAAAGCAGGAAAAACAAATAATTTTAGCGAAATATCAATTTTTTCCTCTTCTTTCCCTTAATTTTCCTTACTTTATCGAGATTTGACCGAAAAAAGCAAGAAAAACGAATAATTTTATCGAAATATCAATTTCTATCCTCTTTTTTCCCTTAATTTTCCTTATTTTATCGAGATTTGACCGAAAAAAAGCAAGAAAAACGAATAATTTTAGCGAAATTTCAATTTTTTCCTCTTCTTTCCCTTAATTTTCCTTACTTTATCGAGATTTGACCGAAAAAAGCAAGAAAAACGAATAATTTTATCGAAATTTCAAATTTTTTCCTCTTTTTATCCCTTTATTTTCCTTATTTTATCGAGATTTGACCGAAAAAAGCAAGAAAAATGAATAATTTTAGCGAAATTTCAATTTTTTTCCTCTTTTTTTCCCCTTAATTTTCCTTATTTTATCGAGATTTGACCGAAAAAAGCAAGAAAAACGAATAATTTTAGCGAAATTTCAATTTTTTCCTCTTCTTTCCCTTAATTTTCCTTACTTTATCGAGATTTGACCGAAAAAAGCAAGAAAAACGAATAATTTTATCGAAATTTCAAATTTTTTCCTCTTTTTATCCCTTAATTTTCCTTATTTTATCGAGATTTGACCGAAAAAAGCAAGAAAAACGAATAATTTTAGCGAAATTTCAATTTTTTTCCTCTTTTTTCCCTTAATTTTCCTTATTTTATCGAGATTTGACCAAAAAAAGCAAGAAAAACGAATAATTTTATCGAAATTTCAAATTTTTTCCTCTTTTTTTCTTTCATTCTCCTCATTAAACGAGATTTGACGGCAAAAAACCAAGAAAAACGAATAATTTTATCGAAATATCAATTTTTATCCTCTTTTTTTCCCTTAATTTTCCTATTTTATCGAGATTTGACCGAAAAAAGCAAGAAAAACGAATAATTTTAGCGAAATTTCAATTTTTTTCCTCCTTTTTTCCCTTAATTTTCCTTATTTTATCGAGATTTGACCAAAAAAAGCAAGAAAAACGAATAATTTTAGCGAAATATCAATTTTTATCCTCATTTTTACCTTAATTTTCCTTATTTTATCGAGATTAGACCGAAAAAAGCAACAAAAACGAATAATTTTAGCGAAATTTTTAATTTTTTTCCTCATTTTTTCCCTTAATTTTCCTTATTCTATCGAGATTTGACGAAAAAAGCAAGAAAAACGAATAATTTTAGCGAAATTTCAATTTTTTTTCCTATTTTTTCCCTTAATTTTCCTTATTTTATCGAGATTTGACCGAAAAAAGCAAGAAAAACGAATAATTTTAGCGAAATTTCAATTTTTTTCCTCCTTTTTTCCCTTAATTTTCCTTATTTTATCGAGATTTGACCAAAAAAAGCAAGAAAAACGAATAATTTTAGCGAAATATCAATTTTTATCCTCATTTTTCCCTTAATTTTCCTTATTTTATCGAGATTAGACCGAAAAAAGCAAGAAAAACGAATAATTTTAGCGAAATTTCTATTTTTTTCATCTTTTTTTCCCTTAATTTTCCTTATTTTATCGAGATTTGACCAAAAAAAAGCAAGAAAAACGAATAATTTTAGCGAAATTTCAATTTTTTTCCGCTTTTTTTCCCTTAATATTCCTTATTTTATCGAGATTAGACCGAAAAAAGCATGAAAAACGAATAATTTTAGCGAAATTTCAATTCTTTTCCTCTTTTTTTCCCTTAATTTTCCTTATTTTATCGAGATTTGCCCGAAAAAAGCAAGAAAAACGAATAATTTTAGCGAAATATCAATTTCTATTCTCTTTTTTCCCTTAATTTTCCTTATTTTATCGAGATTTGAACGAAAAAATCAAGAAAAACGAATAATTTTAGCGAAATTTCAATTTTTTTCCTATTTTTTCCCTTAATTTTCCTTATTTTATCGAGATTTGACCGAAAAAAGCAAGAAAAACGAATAATTTTAGCGAAATTTCAATTTTTTTCCTCCTTTTTTCCCTTAATTTTCCTTATTTTATCGAGATTTGACCAAAAAAAGCAAGAAAAACGAATAATTTTAGCGAAATATCAATTTTTATCCTTTTTTTCCCTTAATTTTCCTCATATTATCAAGATTTGACAGAAAAAAGCAAGAAAAACGAATAATTTTAGCGAAATTTCAATTTTTTTTCCTCTTTTTTTCCCTTAATTTTCCTTATTTTATCGAGATTCGACCGAAAAAAGCAAGAAAAACAAATAATTTTAGCGAAATTTCAATTTTTTCCTCTTTTTTTCCCTTAATTTTCCTTACTTTATCGAGATTAGACCGAAAAAAGCAAGAAAAACGAATAATTTTATCGAAATATCAATTTTTATTCTCTTTTTTTTTCTTTAAGTTTCCTTATTTTATCGAGATTTGCCCGAAAAAAGCAAGAAAAACAAATAATTTTAGCGAAATATCAATTTCTATCCTCTTTTTTACCTTAATTTTCCTTATTTTATCGAGATTTGACCAAAAAAAGCAAGAAAAACGAATAATTTTAGCGAAATATCAATTTTTATCCTCATTTTTCCCTTAATTTTCCTTATTTTATCGAGATTAGACCGAAAAAAGCAAGAAAAACGAATAATTTTAGCGAAATTTCTATTTTTTTCATCTTTTTTTCCCTTAATTTTCCTTATTTTATCGAGATTTGACCAAAAAAAGCAAGAAAAACGAATAATTTTAGCGAAATTTCAAATTTTTTCCTCTTTTTTTCCTTCATTCTCCTCATTTAACGAGATTTGACCGCAAAAAACCAAGAAAAACGAATAATTTTATCGAAATATCAACTTTTATCCTCTTTTTTTCCCTTAATTTTCCTTGTTTTATCGAGATTTGACCGAAAAAAGCAAGAAAAACGAATAATTTTATCGAAATATCAATTTTTTTCCTCTTTTTTTCCCTTAATTTTCCTTATTTTATCGAGATTTGCCCGAAAAAAGCTAGAAAAACGAATAATTTTAGCGAAATATCAATTTCTATTCTCTTTTTTCCCTTAATTTTCCTTATTTTATTGAGATTTGAACGAAAAAAGCAAGATAAACGAATAATTTAAGCGAAATATCAATTTTTATCCTCTTTGATTCCCTTAATTTGCCTTATTTTATTGATATTTGACAGAAAAAAGCAAGAAAAACGAATAATTTTATCGAAATATCAATTTTTATCCTCTTTTTTTTCTTTAAGTTTCCTTATTTTATCGAGATTTGCCCGAAAAAAGCAGGAAAAACAAATAATTTTAGCGAAATATCAATTTCTATCCTCTTTTTTACCTTAATTTTCCTTATTTTATCGAGATTTGACCAAAAAAAGCAAGAAAAACGAATAATTTTAGCGAAATATCAATTTCTATTCTCTTTTTTCCCTTAATTTTCCTTATTTTATCGAGATTTGACCGAAAAAAGCAAGAAAAACGAATAATTTTAGCGAAATTTCAATTTTTTCCTCTTCTTTCCCTTAATTTTCCTTACTTTATCGAGATTTGACCGAAAAAAGCAAGAAAAACGAATAATTTTATCGAAATTTCAAATTTTTTCCTCTTTTTATCCCTTTATTTTCCTTATTTTATCGAGATTTGACCGAAAAAAGCAAGAAAAATGAATAATTTTAGCGAAATTTCAATTTTTTTCCTCTTTTTTCCCCTTAATTTTCCTTATTTTATCGAGATTTGACCGAAAAAAGCAAGAAAAACGAATAATTTTAGCGAAATTTCAATTTTTTCCTCTTCTTTCCCTTAATTTTCCTTACTTTATCGAGATTTGACCGAAAAAAGCAAGAAAAACGAATAATTTTATCGAAATTTCAAATTTTTTCCTCTTTTTATCCCTTAATTTTCCTTATTTTATCGAGATTTGACCGAAAAAAGCAAGAAAAACGAATAATTTTAGCGAAATTTCAATTTTTTTCCTCTTTTTTCCCTTAATTTTCCTTATTTTATCGAGATTTGACCAAAAAAAAGCAAGAAAAACGAATAATTTTATCGAAATTTCAAATTTTTTCCTCTTTTTTTCTTTCATTCTCCTCATTAAACGAGATTTGACCGCAAAAAACCAAGAAAAACGAATAATTTTATCGAAATATCAATTTTTATCCTCTTTTTTTCCCTTAATTTTCCTATTTTATCGAGATTTGACCGAAAAAAGCAAGAAAAACGAATAATTTTAGCGAAACTTCAATTTTTTTTCCTCTTTTTTCCCCTTAATTTTCCTTATTTTATCGAGATTTGACCGAAAAAAGCAAGAAAAACGAATAATTTTAGCGAAATTTCAATTTTTTTCCTCTTTTTTTCCCTTAATTTTCCTTATTTTATCGAGATTTGACCGAAAAAAATAAGAAAAACGAATAATTTTTGCGAAATTTCAATTTTTTTCCTCTTTTTTTCCCTTAATTTTCCTTATTTTATCGAGATTTGAACGAAAAAACAAGAAAAACGAAAAATTTTTGCGAAATATCAATTTTTAACCTTTTTTTTTTCCCCTTAATTTTCCTTATTTTATCGAGATTTGACCGAAAAAAGCATGAAAAACGGATAATTTTAGCAAAATTTCAATTTTTTTCCTCCTTTTTTCCCTTAATTTTCCTTATTTTATCGAGATTTGACCAAAAAAAGCATGAAAAACGAATAATTTTAGCGAAATATCAATTTTTATCCTCATTTATCCCTTAATTTTCCTTATTTTATCGAGATTTGACCGAAAAAAGCAAGAAAAACGAATAATTTTAGAGAAATTTCTATTTTTTTCATCTTTTTTTCCCTTAATTTTCCTTATTTTATCGAGATTTGACAAAAAAAAGCAAGAAAAACGAATAATTTTAGCGAAATTTCAAATTTTTTCCTCTTTTCTTCCTTCATTCTCCTCATTTAACGAGATTTGACCGCAAAAAACAAAGAAAAACGAATAATTTTATCGAAATATCAATTTTTATCCTCTTTTTATCCCTTAATTTTCCTTTTTTATCGAGATTCGACCAAAAAAAGCAAGAAAAACGAATAATTTTATCGAAATTTCAAATTTTTTCCTCTTTTTTTCTTTCATTCTCCTCATTAAACGAGATTTGACCACAAAAAACCAAGAAAAACGAATAATTTTATCGAAATATCAATTTTTATCCTCTTTTTTTCCCTTAATTTTCCTATTTTATCGAGATTTGACCGAAAAAAGCAAGAAAAACGAATAATTTTAGCGAAACTTTAATTTTTTTCCTCTTTTTTCCCCTTAATTTTCCTTATTTTATCGAGATTTGACCGAAAAAAGCATGAAAAACGAATAATTTTAGCGAAATTTCAATTCTTTTCCTCGTTTTTTCCCTTAATTTTCCTTATTTTATCGAGATTTGCCCGAAAAATGCAAGAAAAACGAATAATTTTAGCGAAATATCAATTTCTATTCTCTTTTTCCCTTAATTTTCCTTATTTTATCGAGATTTGAACGAAAAAAGCAAGAAAAACGAATAATTTAAGCGAAATATCAATTTTTATCCTCTTTTTTTCCCTTAATTTTCCTTATTTTATCGAGATTTGACCAAAAAAAGCAAGAAAAACGAATAATTTAAGCGAAATATCAATTTTTATCCTTTTTTTCCCTTAATTTTCCTCATTTTATCGAGATTTGACCGAAAAAAGCAAGAAAAACGAATAATTTTAGCGATATTTCAATTTTTTTTTCCTCTTTTTTTCCCTTAATTTTCCTTATTTTATCGAGATTTGACCGAAAAAAGCAAGAAAAACGAATAATTTTAGCGAAATTTCAAATTTTCCTCTTTTTTTCCCTTAATTTTCCTTACTTTATCGAGATTTGACCGAAAAAAGCAAGAAAAACGAATAATTTTATCGAAATATCAATTTTTATCCTCTTTTTTTCCTTAATTTTCCTTATTTTATCGGGATTTGCCCGAAAAAAGCAAGAAAAACAAATAATTTTAGCAAAATATCAATTTCTATCCTCTTTTTTACCTTAATTTTCCTTATTTTATCGAGATTTGACCGTAAAAAGCAAGAAAAACGAATAATTTTACCGAAATTTCAATTTTTTTCCTCTTTTTTTCCCTTAATTTTCCTTATTTTATCGAGATTTGACCGAAAAAAGCATGAAAAACGAATAATTTTAGCGAAATTTCAATTCTTTTCCTCTTTTTATCCCTTAATTTTCCTTATTTTATCGAGATTTGCCCGAAAAAAGCAAGAAAAACGAATAATTTTAGCGAAATATCAATTTCTATTCTCTTTTTTCCCTTAATTTTCCTTATTTTATCGAGATTTGAACGAAAAAATCAAGAAAAACGAATAATTTTAGCGAAATTTCAATTTTTATCCTCTTTTTTTCCCTTAATTTTCCTTATTTTATCGAGATTTGACCGAAAAAAGCAAGAAAAACGAACAATTTTAGCGAAATTTCAATTTTTTTCCTCTTTTTTAACCTTAATTTTCCTTATTTTATCGAGATTTGACCAAAAAAAACAAGAAAAACGAATAATTTAAGCGAAATATTAATTTTTATCCTTTTTTTCCCTTAATTTTCCTCATATTATCAAGATTTGACAGAAAAAAGCAAGAAAAACGAATAATTTTAGCGAAATTTCAATTTTTTTCCTCTTTTTTTCCCTTAATTTTCCTTATTTTATCGAGATTTGACCGAAAAAAGCATGAAAAACGAATAATTTTAGCGAAATTTCAATTCTTTTCCTCTTTTTTTCCCTTAATTTTCCTTATTTTATCGAGATTTGCCCGAAAAAAGCAAGAAAAACGAATAATTTTAGCGAAATATCAATTTCTATTCTCTTTTTTCCCTTAATTTTCCTTATTTTATCGAGATTTGACCGAAAAAAGCAAGAAAAACGAATAATTTTAGCGAAATTTCAAATTTTCCTCTTTTTTTCCCTTAATTTTCTTTACTTTATCGAGATTTGACCGAAAAAAGCAAGAAAAACGAATAATTTTATCGAAATATCAATTTTTATCCTCTTTTTTTCCTTAATTTTCCTTATTTTATCGGGATTTGCCCGAAAAAAGCAAGAAAAACAAATAATTTTAGCAAAATATCAATTTCTATCCTCTTTTTTACCTTAATTTTCCTTATTTTATCGAGATTTGACCGAAAAAAGCAAGAAAAACGAATAATTTTACCGAAATTTCAATATTTTTCCTCTTTTTTTCCCTTAATTTTCCTTATTTTATCGAGATTTGACCGAAAAAAGCAAGAAAAACGAATAATTTTAGCGAAATTTCAATTTTTTCCTACTTTTTTCCCTTAATTTTCCTTATTTTATCGAGATTTGACCAAAAAAAGCATGAAAAACGAATAATTTTAGCGAAATATCAATTTTTATCCTCATTTATCCCTTATTTTCCTTATTTTATCGAGATTTGACCGAAAAAAGCAAGAAAAACGAATAATTTTAGCGAAATTTCTATTTTTTTCATCTTTTTTTCCCTTAATTTTCCTTATTTTATCGAGATTTGACCAAAAAAAGCAAGAAAAACGAATAATTTTAGCGAAATTTCAAATTTTTCCTCTTTTCTTCCTTCATTCTCCTCATTTAACGAGATTTGACCGCAAAAAACAAAGAAAAACGAATAATTTTATCGAAATATCAATTTTTATCCTCTTTTTTTTCCTTAATTTTCCTTTTTTATCGAGATTCGACCAAAAAAAGCAAGAAAAACGAATAATTTTATCGAAATTTCAAATTTTTTCCTCTTTTTTTCTTTCATTCTCCTCATTAAACGAGATTTGACCGCAAAAAACCAAGAAAAACGAATAATTTTATCGAAATATCAATTTTTATCCTCTTTTTTTCCCTTAATTTTCCTATTTTATCGAGATTTGACCGAAAAAAGCAAGAAAAACGAATAATTTTAGCGAAACTTCAATTTTTTTCCTCTTTTTTCCCCTTAATTTTCCTTATTTTATCGAGATTTGACCGAAAAAAGCAAGAAAAACGAATAATTTTAGCGAAATTTCAATTTTTTTCCTCTTTTTTTCCCTTAATTTTCCTTATTTTATCGAGATTTGAACGAAAAAACAAGAAAAACGAAAAATTTTTGCGAAATATCAATTTTTAACCTTTTTTTTTCCCCTTAATTTTTCTTATTTTATCGAGATTTGACCGAAAAAAGCATGAAAAACGAATAATTTTAGCGAAATTTCAATTCTTTTCCTCGTTTTTTCCCTTAATTTTCCTTATTTTATCGAGATTTGCCCGAAAAATGCAAGAAAAACGAATAATTTTAGCGAAATATCAATTTTTATTCTCTTTTTCCCTTAATTTTCCTTATTTTATCGAGATTTGAACGAAAAAAGCAAGAAAAACGAATAATTTAAGCGAAATATCAATTTTTATCCTCTTTTTTTCCCTTAATTTTCCTTATTTTATCGAGATTTGACCAAAAAAAGCAAGAAAAACGAATAATTTAAGCGAAATATCAATTTTTATCCTTTTTTTCCCTTAACTTTCCTCATTTTATCGAGATTTGACCGAAAAAAGCAAGAAAAACGAATAATTTTAGCGAAATTTCAATTTTTTTTTCCTCTTTTTTTCCCTTAATTTTCCTTATTTTATCGAGATTTGACCGAAAAAAGCAAGAAAAACGAATAATTTTAGCGAAATTTCAAATTTTCCTCTTTTTTTCCCTTAATTTTCCTTACTTTATCGAGATTTGACCGAAAAAAGCAAGAAAAACGAATAATTTTATCGAAATATCAATTTTTATCCTCTTTTTTTCCTTAATTTTCCTTATTTTATCGGGATTTGCCCGAAAAAAGCAAGAAAAACAAATAATTTTAGCAAAATATCAATTTCTATCCTCTTTTTTACCTTAATTTTCCTTATTGTATCGAGATTTGACCGAAAAAAGCAAGAAAAACGAATAATTTTACCGAAATTTCAATTTTTTTCCTCTTTTTTTCCCTTAATTTTCCTTATTTTATCGAGATTTGACCGAAAAAAGCATGAAAAACGAATAATTTTAGCGAAATTTCAATTCTTTTCCTCTTTTTTTCCCTTAATTTTCCTTATTTTATCGAGATTTGCCCGAAAAAAGCAAGAAAAACGAATAATTTTAGCGAAATATCAATTTCTATTCTCTTTTTTCCCTTAATTTTCCTTATTTTATCGAGATTTGAACGAAAAAATCAAGAAAAACGAATAATTTTAGCGAAATTTCAATTTTTATCCTCTTTTTTTCCCTTAATTTTCCTTATTTTATCGAGATTTGACCGAAAAAAGCAAGAAAAACGAACAATTTTAGCGAAATTTCAATTTTTTTCCTCTTTTTTAACCTTAATTTTCCTTATTTTATCGAGATTTGACCAAAAAAAACAAGAAAAACGAATAATTTAAGCGAAATATTAAATGTTATCCTTTTTTTCCCTTAATTTTCCTCATATTATCAAGATTTGACAGAAAAAAGCAAGAAAAACGAATAATTTTAGCGAAATTTCAATTTTTTTTCCTCTTTTTTTCCCTTAATTTTCCTTATTTTATCGAGATTCGACCGAAAAAAGCAAGAAAAACAAATAATTTTAGCGAAATTTCAATTTTTTCCTCTTTTTTTCCCTTAATTTTCCTTACTTTATCGAGATTAGACCGAAAAAAGCAAGAAAAACGAATAATTTTATCGAAATATCAATTTTTATCCTCTTTTTTTTTCTTTAAGTTTCCTTATTTTATCGAGATTTGCCCGAAAAAAGCAAGAAAAACAAATAATTTTAGCGAAACATCAATTTCTATCCTCTTTTTTACCTTAATTTTCCTTATTTTATCGAGATTTGACCAAAAAAAGCAAGAAAAACGAATAATTTTAGCGAAATATCAATTTTTATCCTCATTTTTCCCTTAATTTTCCTTATTTTATCGAGATTAGACCGAAAAAAGCAAGAAAAACGAATAATTTTAGCGAAATTTCTATTTTTTTCATCTTTTTTTCCCTTAATTTTCCTTATTTTATCGAGATTTGACCAAAAAAAGCAAGAAAAACGAATAATTTTAGCGAAATTTCAAATTTTTTCCTCTTTTTTTCCTTCATTCTCCTCATTTAACGAGATTTGACCGCAAAAAACCAAGAAAAACGAATAATTTTATCGAAATATCAATTTTTATCCTCTTTTTTTCCCTTAATTTTCCTTGTTTTATCGAGATTTGACCGAAAAAAGCAAGAAAAACGAATAATTTTATCGAAATATCAATTTTTTTCCTCTTTTTTTCCCTTAATTTTCCTTATTTTATCGAGATTTGCCCGAAAAAAGCTAGAAAAACGAATAATTTTAGCGAAATATCAATTTCTATTCTCTTTTTTCCCTTAATTTTCCTTATTTTATTGAGATTTGAACGAAAAAAGCAAGATAAACGAATAATTTAAGCGAAATATCAATTTTTATCCTCTTTTATTCCCTTAATTTGCCTTATTTTATTGATATTTGACAGAAAAAAGCAAGAAAAACGAATAATTTTATCGAAATATCAATTTTTATCCTCTTTTTTTTCTTTAAGTTTCCTTATTTTATCGAGATTTGCCCGAAAAAAGCAAGAAAAACAAATAATTTTAGCGAAATATCAATTTCTATCCTCTTTTTTACCTTAATTTTCCTTATTTTATCGAGATTTGACCAAAAAAAGCAAGAAAAACGAATAATTTAAGCGAAATATTAATTTTTATCCTTTTTTTCCCATAATTTTCCTCATATTATCAAGATTTGACAGAAAAAAGCAAGAAAAACGAATAATTTTAGCGAAATTTCAATTTTTTTTCCTCTTTTTTTCCCTTAATTTTCCTTATTTTATCGAGATTCGACCGAAAAAAGCAAGAAAAACAAATAATTTTAGCGAAATTTCAATTTTTTCCTCTTTTTTTCCCTTAATTTTCCTTATTTTATCGAGATTTGCCCGAAAAAAGCTAGAAAAACGAATAATTTTAGCGAAATATCAATTTCTATTCTCTTTTTTCCCTTAATTTTCCTTATTTTATTGAGATTTGAACGAAAAAAGCAAGATAAACGAATAATTTAAGCGAAATATCAATTTTTATCCTCTTTTTTTCCCTTAATTTGCCTTATTTTATCGAGATTTGACCGAAAAAAGCAAGAAAAACGAATAATTTTAGCGAAATTTCAAATTTTTTCCTCTTTTTTTCCTTCATTCTCCTCATTTAACGAGATTTGACCGCAAAAAACCAAGAAAAACGAATAATTTTAGCGAAATATCAATTATTATCCTTTTTTTCCCTTAATTTTCCTCATTTTATCGAGATTTGACCGAAAAAAGCAAGAAAAATGAATAATTTTAGCGAAATTTCAATTTTTTTCCTCTTTTTTTCCCTTAATTTTCCTTATTTTATCGAGATTTGACCGAAAAAAGCAAGAAAAACGAATAATTTTTGCGAAATTTCAATTTTTTCCTCTTTTTTTCCCTTAATTTTCCTTACTTTATCGAGATTTGACCGAAAAAAGCAAGAAAAACGAATAATTTTATCGAAATATCAATTTTTATCCTCTTTTTTTCCCTTAATTTTCCATATTTTAACGAGATTTGACGGAAAAAAGCAAGAAAAACGAATAATTTTAGCAAAATATCAATTTTTATCCTCTTTTTTTCCCTTAATTTTCCTTATTTTATCGAGATTTGACCGAAAAAAGTAAGAAAAACGAATTATTTTAGCGAAATTTCAATTTTTTTCCTCCTTTTTTCCCTTAATTTTCATTATTTTATCGAGATTTGACCAAAAAAAGCAAGAAAAACGAATAATTTTAGCGAAATATCAATTTTTATCCTCATTTTTTCCCTTAATTTTCCTTATTTTATCGAGATTTGACCGAAAAAAGCAAGAAAAACGAATAATTTTAGCGAAATTTCAATTTTTTTCCTCTTTTTTTCCCTGAATTTTCCTTATTTTATCGAGATTTGACCGAAAAAAGCAAGAAAAACGAATAATTTTAGCGAAATTTCAAATTTTTTCCTCTTCTTTTCCTTCATTCTCCTCATTTAACGAGATTTGACCGCAAAAAACCAAGAAAAACGAATAATTTTATCGAAATATCAATTTTTATCCTCTTTTTTTCCCTTAATTTTCCTTGTTTTATCGAGATTTGACCGAAAAAAGCAAGAAAAACGAATAATTTTATCGAAATATCAATTTCTATTCTCTTTTTTCCCTTAATTTTCCTTATTTTATCGAGATTTGAACGAAAAAAGCAAGAAAAACGAATAATTTAAGCGAAATATCAATTTTTATCCTCTTTTTTCCCTTAATTTTCCTTATTTTATCGAGATTTGACCGAAAAAAGCAAGAAAAACGAATAATTTTAGCGAAATTTCAATTTTTTTCCTCTTTTTTTCCCTGAATTTTCCTTATTTTATTGAGATTTGACCGAAAAAAGCAAGAAAAACGAATAATTTTAGCGAAATTTCAATTTTTTTCCTCTTTTTTAACCTTAATTTACCTTATTTTATCGAGATTTTACCAAAAAAAGCAAGAAAAACGAATAATTTAAGCGAAATATCAATTTTTATCCTTTTTTCCCATAATTTTCCTCATTTTATGGAGATTTGACCGAAAAAAGCAAGAAAAACGAATAATTTTATCGAAATTTCAAATTTTTTCCTCTTTTTTTCTTTCATTCTCCTCATTAAACGAGATTTGACCGCAAAAAACCAAGAAAAACGAATAATTTTATCGAAATATCAATTTTTATCCTCTTTTTTCTCCTTAATTTTCCTTATTTTATCGAGATTTGACCGAAAAAAGCAAGAAAAACGAATAATTTTTGCGAAATTTCAATTTTTTTCCTCTTTTTTCCCTTAATTTTCCTTATTTTATCGAGATTTGACCGAAAAAAGCAAGAAAAACGAATAATTTTTGCGAAATTTCAATTTTTTTCCTCTTTTTTAACCTTAATTTTCCTTATTTTATCGAGATTTGACCAAAAAAAGCAAGAAAAACGAATAATTTTAGCGAAATATAAATTTTTATCCTTTTTTTTTCCCTTAATTTTCCTCATTTTATCGAGATTTGACCGAAAAAAGCAAGAAAAACGAATAATTTTATCGAAATTTCAAATTTTTTCCTCTTTTTTTCTTTCATTCTCCTCATTAAACGAGATTTGACCGCAAAAAACCAAGAAAAACGAATAATTTTATCGAAATATCAATTTTTATCCTCTTTTTTTCTCTTAATTTTCCTTATTTTATCGAGATTTGACCGAAAAAAGCAAGAAAAACGAATAATTTTTGCGAAATTTCAATTTTTTTCCTCTTTTTTCCCCTTAATTTTCCTTATTTTATCGAGATTTGACCGAAAAAAGCAAGAAAAACGAATAATTTTAGCGAAATTTTAATTTTTTTCCTCTTTTTTTCCCTTAATTTTCCTTATTTTATCGAGATTTGACCGAAAAAAGCAAGAAAAACGAATATTTTTGCGAAATTTCAATTTTTTTCCTCTTTTTTTCCCTTAATTTTCCTTATTTTATCGAGATTTGAACGAAAAAACAAGAAAAATTTTAGCGAAATATCAATTTTTAACCTCTTTTTTTCCCTTAATTTTCCTTATTTTATCGAGATTTGACCGAAAAAAGCATGAAAAACGAATAATTTTAGCGAAATATCAATTCTTATCCTCTTTTTTTCCCTTAATTTTCCTTATTTTATCGAGATTTGACCGAAAAAAGCAAGAAAAACGAATAATTTTAGCGAAATTTCAATTTTTTTCCTCTTTTTTTCCTTACTTCTCATCATTTACCGAGATTTGACCGAAAAAAGCAAGAAAAACGAATAATTTTACCGAAATATCAATTTTTACCTCTTTTTTTCCCTTAATTTTCCTTATTTTATCGAGATTTGACCGAAAAAAGCAAGAAAAACGAATAATTTTAGCGAAATTTCAATTTTTTCCTCTTTTTTTCCCTTAATTTTCCTTACTTTATCGAGATTTGACCGAAAAAAGCAAGAAAAACGAATAATTTTATCGAAATATCAATATTTTTCCTCTTTTTTTCCCTTAATTTTCCTTATTTTATCGAGATTTGCCCGAAAAAAGCAAGAAAAACGAATAATTTTAGCGAAATATCAATTTCTATTCTCTTTTTTCCCTTAATTTTCCTTATTTTATTGAGATTTGAACGAAAAAAGCAAGAAAAACGAATAATTTAAGCGAAATATCAATTTTTATCCTCTTTTTTTCCCTTAATTTTCCTTATTTTATCGAGATTTGACCGAAAAAAGCAAGATAAACGAATAATTTTAGCGAAATTTCAATTTTTTTCCTCTTTTTTTCCCTTAATTTTCCTTATTTTATCGAGATTTGACCGAAAAAAGCAAGAAAAACGAATAATTTTAGCGAAATTTCAATTTTTTTCCTCTTTTTTTCCCTTAATATTCCTTATTTTATCGAGATTTGACCAAAAAAAGCAAGAAAAACGAATAATTTAAGCGAAATATCAATTTTTATCGTTTTTTTCCCTTAATTTTCCTCATTTTATCGAGATTTGACCGAAAAAAGCAAGGAAAACGAATAATTTTAGCGAAATTTCAATTTTTATCCTCTTTTTTTCCCTTAATTTTCCTTATTTTATCGAGATTTGACCGAAAAAAGCAAGAAAAACGAATAATTTTAGCGAAATTTCAATTTTTCCCTCTTTTTTTCCCTTAATTTTCCTTACTTTATCGAGATTTGACCTAAAAAAGCAAGAAAAACGAATAATTTTATCGAAATATCAATTTTTATCCTCTTTTTTTCCCTTAATTTTCCTTATTTTATCGAGATTTGCCCGAAAAAAGCAAGAAAAACAAATAATTTTAGCGAAATATCAATTTCTATCCTCTTATTTACCTAATTTTCCTTATTTTATCGAGATTTGAACGAAAAAAGCAAGAAAAACGAATTATTTAAGCGAAATATCAATTTTTATCCTCTTTTTTTCCCTTAATTTTCCTTATTTTATCGAGATTTGACCGAAGAAAGCAAGAAAAACGAATAATTTTACCGAAATTTCCATTTTTTTCCTCTTTTTTTCCCTTAATTTTCCTTATTTTATCGAGATTTGACCGAAAAAAGCAAGAAAAACGAATAATTTTATCGAAATTTCAATTTTTTTCCTCCTTTTTTCCCTTAATTTTCCTTATTCTATCGAGATTTGACGAAAAAAGCTAGAAAAACGAATAATTTTAGCGAAATTTCAATTTTTTTCCTCTTTTTTTCCTTACTTCTCATCATTTACCGAGATTTGACCAAAAAAGCAAGAAAAACGAATAATTTTACCGAAATATCAATTTTTACCTCTTTTTTTCCCTTAATTTTCCTTATTTTATCGAGATTTGACCGAAAAAAGCAAGAAAAACGAATAATTTTAGCGAAATTTCAATTTTTTCCTCTTTTTTTCCCTTAATTTTCCTTACTTTATCGAGATTTGACCGAAAAAAGCAAGAAAAACGAATAATTTTATCGAAATATCAATTTTTATCCTCTTTTTTCCCTTAATTTTCCTTATTTTATCGAGATTTGACCGAAAAAAGCAAGAAAAACGAATAATTTTAGCGAATTTTCAATTTTTTTCCTCTTTTTTTCCTTCATTCTCCTCATTTAACGAGATTTGACCGAAAAAAGCAAGAAAAACGAATAATTTTAGCGAAATTTCAATTTTTTTCCTCTTTCTCCCTTAATTTTCCTTATTTTATCGAGATTTGACCGAAAAAAGCAAGAAAAACGAATAATTTTAGCGAAATTTCAATTTTTTTTCCTCTTTTTTTCCCTCTTTTTTTCCCTTAATTTTCCTTATTTTATCGAGATTTGACCGAAAAAAGCAAGAAAAACGAATAATTTTAGCGAAATTTCAATTTTTCCCTCTTTTTTCCCTTAATTTTCCTTACTTTATCGAGATTTGACCGAAAAAAGCAAGAAAAACGAATAATTTTATCGAAATATCAATTTTTATCCTCTTTTTTCCCTTAATTTTCCTTATTTTATCGAGATTTGCCCGAAAAAAGCAAGAAAAACAAATAATTTTAGCGAAATATCAATTTCTATCATCTTTTTACCTAATTTTCCTTATTTTATCGAGATTTGACCGAAGAAAGCAAGAAAAACGAATTATTTTACCGAAATTTCAATTTTTTTCCTCTTTTTTTCCCTTAATTTTCCTTATTTTATCGAGATTTGACCGAAAAAAGCAAGAAAAACGAATAATTTTAGCGAAATTTCAATTTTTTTCCTCCTTTTTTCCCTTAATTTTCCTTATTTTATCGAGATTTGACCAAAAAAAGCAAGAAAAATGAATAATTTTAGCGAAATATCAATTTTTATCCTCATTTTTCCCTTAATTTTCCCTATTTTATCGAGATTAGACCGAAAAAAGAAAGAAAAACGAATAATTTTAGCGAAATTTCAATTTTTTTCATCTTTTTTTCCCTTAATTTTCCTTATTTTATCAAGATTTGACCAAAAAAGCAAGAAAAACGAATAATTTTAGCGAAATTTCAAATTTTTTCCTCTTTTTTTCCTTCATTCTCCTCATTTAACGAGATTTGACCGCAAAAAACCAAGAAAAACGAATAATTTTATCGAAATATCAATTTTTATCCCTTTTTTTTCCCTTAATTTTCCTTATTTTATCGAGATTTGACCGAAAAAAGCAAGAAAAACGAATAATTTTATCAAAATATCAATTTTTTTCCTCTTTTTTTCCCTTAATTTTCCTTATTTTATCAAGATTTGCCCGAAAAAAGCAAGAAAAACGAATAATTTTAGCGAAATATCAATTTCTATTCTCTTTTTTCCCTTAATTTTCCTTATTTTATCGAGATCTGAACGAAAAAAGCAAGAAAAACAAATAATTTTAGCGAAATATCAATTTCTATCCTCTTTTTTACCTTAATTTTCCAAATTTTATTTAGATTTGAACGAAAAAAGCAAGAAAAACGAATTATTTAAGCGAAATATCAATTTTTATCCTTTTTTTTCCCTTAATTTTCCTTATTTTATCGAGATTTGACCGAAAAAAGCAAGAAAAACGAATAATTTTAGCGAAATTTCAATTTTTTTCCTCCTTTTTTCCCTTAATTTTCCTTATTTTATCGAGATTTGACCAAAAAAAGCAAGAAAAACGAATAATTTTAGCGAAATATCAATTTTTATCCTCATTTTTACCTTAATTTTCCTTATTTTATCGAGATTAGACCGAAAAAAGCAACAAAAACGAATAATTTTAGCGAAATTTTTAATTTTTTTCCTCATTTTTTCCCTTAATTTTCCTTATTCTATCGAGATTTGACGAAAAAAGCAAGAAAAACGAATAATTTTAGCGAAATTTCAATTTTTTTCCTATTTTTTCCCTTAATTTTCCTTATTTTATCGAGATTTGACCGAAAAAAGCAAGAAAAACGAATAATTTTAGCGAAATTTCAATTTTTTTCCTCCTTTTTTCCCTTAATTTTCCTTATTTTATCGAGATTTGACCAAAAAAAGCAAGAAAAACGAATAATTTTAGCGAAATATCAATTTTTATCCTCATTTTTCCCTTAATTTTCCTTATTTTATCGAGATTAGACCGAAAAAAGCAAGAAAAACGAATAATTTTAGCGAAATTTCTATTTTTTTCATCTTTTTTTCCCTTAATTTTCCTTATTTTATCGAGATTTGACCAAAAAAAAGCAAGAAAAACGAATAATTTTAGCGAAATTTCAATTTTTTTCCGCTTTTTTTCCCTTAATATTCCTTATTTTATCTAGATTTGACCAAAAAAAGCAAAAAAAACGAATAATTTTAGCGAAATATCAATTTTTATCCTCTTTTATCCCTTAATTTTCCTTAATTTATCGAGATTTGACCGAAAAAAGCAAGAAAAACGAATAATTTTAGCGAAATTTCAATTTTTTTCCTCTTTGTTTCCCTTAATTTTCCTTATTTTATCGAGATTTGGGCAAAAAAAAGCAAGAAAAACGAAAATTTTTAGCGAAATTTCAAATTTACTCCTCTTTTTTTCCTTCATTCTCCTCATTTAACGAGATTTGACCGCAAAAAACCAAGAAAAAGGAATAATTTTATCGAAATATCAATTTTTTTCCTCTTTTTTAACCTTAATATTCCTTATTTTATCGAGATTTGACCAAAAAAAGCAAGAAAAACGAATAATTTAAGCGAAATATCAATTTTTATCCTTTTTTTCCCTTAATTTTCCTCATTTTATCGAGATTTGACCGAAAAAAGCAAGGAAAACGAATAATTTTAGCGAAATTTCAATTTTTTTTCCTCTTTTTTTCCCTCTTTTTTTCCCTTAATTTTCCTTATTTTATCGAGATTTGACCGAAAAAAGCAAGAAAAACGAATAATTTTAGCGAAATTTCAATTTTTCCCTCTTTTTTCCCTTAATTTTCCTTACTTTATCGAGATTTGACCGAAAAAAGCAAGAAAAACGAATAATTTTATCGAAATATCAATTTTTATCCTCTTTTTTCCCTTAATTTTCCTTATTTTATCGAGATTTGCCCGAAAAAAGCAAGAAAAACAAATAATTTTAGCGAAATATCAATTTCTATCATCTTTTTACCTAATTTTCCTTATTTTATCGAGATTTGACAGAAGAAAGCAAGAAAAACGAATTATTTTACCGAAATTTCAATTTTTTTCCTCTTTTTTTCCCTTAATTTTCCTTATTTTATCGAGATTTGACCGAAAAAAGCAAGAAAAACGAATAATTTTAGCGAAATTTCAATTTTTTTCCTCCTTTTTTCCCTTAATTTTCCTTATTTTATCGAGATTTGACCAAAAAAAGCATGAAAAATGAATAATTTTAGCGAAATATCAATTTTTATCCTCATTTTTCCCTTAATTTTCCCTATTTTATAGAGATTAGACCGAAAAAAGAAAGAAAAACGAATAATTTTAGCGAAATTTCAATTTTTTTCATCTTTTTTTCCCTTAATTTTCCTTATTTTATCAAGATTTGACCAAAAAAGCAAGAAAAACGAATAATTTTAGCGAAATTTCAAATTTTTTCCTCTTTTTTTCCTTCATTCTCCTCATTTAACGAGATTTGACCGCAAAAAACCAAGAAAAACGAATAATTATATCGATATATCAATTTTTATCCCCTTTTTTTCCCTTAATTTTCCTTATTTTATCGAGATTTGACCGAAAAAAGCAAGAAAAACGAATAATTTTATCAAAATATCAATTTTTTTCCTCTTTTTTTCCCTTAATTTTCCTTATTTTATCGAGATTTGCCCGAAAAAAGCAAGAAAAACGAATAATTTTAGCGAAATATCAATTTCTATTCTCTTTTTTCCCTTAATTTTCCTTATTTTATCGAGATCTGAACGAAAAAACCAAGAAAAACGAATAATTTTAGCGAAATTTCAATTTTTTCCTCTTTTTTTCCCTTAATTTTCCTTACTTTATCGAGATTTGACCGAAAAAAGCAAGAAAAACGAATAATTTTATCGAAATATCAATTTTTATCCTCTTTTTTCCCTTAATTTTCCTTATTTTATCGAGATTTGACCGAAAAAAGCAAGAAAAACGAATAATTTTAGCGAATTTTCAATTTTTTTCCTCTTTTTTTCCTTCATTCTCCTCATTTAACGAGATTTGACCGAAAAAAGCAAGAAAAACGAATAATTTTAGCGAAATTTCAATTTTTTTCCTCTTTCTCCCTTAATTTTCCTTATTTTATCGAGATTTGACCGAAAAAAGCAAGAAAAACGAATAATTTTAGCGAAATTTCAATTTTTTTTCCTCTTTTTTTCCCTCTTTTTTTCCCTTAATTTTCCTTATTTTATCGAGATTTGACCGAAAAAAGCAAGAAAAACGAATAATTTTAGCGAAATTTCAATTTTTCCCTCTTTTTTCCCTTAATTTTCCTTACTTTATCGAGATTTGACCGAAAAAAGCAAGAAAAACGAATAATTTTATCGAAATATCAATTTTTATCCTCTTTTTTCCCTTAATTTTCCTTATTTTATCGAGATTTGCCCGAAAAAAGCAAGAAAAACAAATAATTTTAGCGAAATATCAATTTCTATCATCTTTTTACCTAATTTTCCTTATTTTATCGAGATTTGACCGAAGAAAGCAAGAAAAACGAATTATTTTACCGAAATTTCAATTTTTTTCCTCTTTTTTTCCCTTAATTTTCCTTATTTTATCGAGATTTGACCGAAAAAAGCAAGAAAAACGAATAATTTTAGCGAAATTTCAATTTTTTTCCTCCTTTTTTCCCTTAATTTTCCTTATTTTATCGAGATTTGACCAAAAAAAGCAAGAAAAATGAATAATTTTAGCGAAATATCAATTTTTATCCTCATTTTTCCCTTAATTTTCCCTATTTTATCGAGATTAGACCGAAAAAAGAAAGAAAAACGAATAATTTTAGCGAAATTTCAATTTTTTTCATCTTTTTTTCCCTTAATTTTCCTTATTTTATCAAGATTTGACCAAAAAAGCAAGAAAAACGAATAATTTTAGCGAAATTTCAAATTTTTTCCTCTTTTTTTCCTTCATTCTCCTCATTTAACGAGATTTGACCGCAAAAAACCAAGAAAAACGAATAATTTTATCGAAATATCAATTTTTATCCCTTTTTTTTCCCTTAATTTTCCTTATTTTATCGAGATTTGACCGAAAAAAGCAAGAAAAACGAATAATTTTATCAAAATATCAATTTTTTTCCTCTTTTTTTCCCTTAATTTTCCTTATTTTATCAAGATTTGCCCGAAAAAAGCAAGAAAAACGAATAATTTTAGCGAAATATCAATTTCTATTCTCTTTTTTCCCTTAATTTTCCTTATTTTATCGAGATCTGAACGAAAAAAGCAAGAAAAACAAATAATTTTAGCGAAATATCAATTTCTATCCTCTTTTTTACCTTAATTTTCCAAATTTTATTTAGATTTGAACGAAAAAAGCAAGAAAAACGAATTATTTAAGCGAAATATCAATTTTTATCCTTTTTTTTCCCTTAATTTTCCTTATTTTATCGAGATTTGACCGAAAAAAGCAAGAAAAACGAATAATTTTAGCGAAATTTCAATTTTTTTCCTCCTTTTTTCCCTTAATTTTCCTTATTTTATCGAGATTTGACCAAAAAAAGCAAGAAAAACGAATAATTTTAGCGAAATATCAATTTTTATCCTCATTTTTACCTTAATTTTCCTTATTTTATCGAGATTAGACCGAAAAAAGCAACAAAAACGAATAATTTTAGCGAAATTTTTAATTTTTTTCCTCATTTTTTCCCTTAATTTTCCTTATTCTATCGAGATTTGACGAAAAAAGCAAGAAAAACGAATAATTTTAGCGAAATTTCAATTTTTTTCCTATTTTTTCCCTTAATTTTCCTTATTTTATCGAGATTTGACCGAAAAAAGCAAGAAAAACGAATAATTTTAGCGAAATTTCAATTTTTTTCCTCCTTTTTTCCCTTAATTTTCCTTATTTTATCGAGATTTGACCAAAAAAAGCAAGAAAAACGAATAATTTTAGCGAAATATCAATTTTTATCCTCATTTTTCCCTTAATTTTCCTTATTTTATCGAGATTAGACCGAAAAAAGCAAGAAAAACGAATAATTTTAGCGAAATTTCTATTTTTTTCATCTTTTTTTCCCTTAATTTTCCTTATTTTATCGAGATTTGACCAAAAAAAAGCAAGAAAAACGAATAATTTTAGCGAAATTTCAATTTTTTTCCGCTTTTTTTCCCTTAATATTCCTTATTTTATCTAGATTTGACCAAAAAAAGCAAAAAAAACGAATAATTTTAGCGAAATATCAATTTTTATCCTCTTTTATCCCTTAATTTTCCTTAATTTATCGAGATTTGACCGAAAAAAGCAAGAAAAACGAATAATTTTAGCGAAATTTCAATTTTTTTCCTCTTTGTTTCCCTTAATTTTCCTTATTTTATCGAGATTTGGGCAAAAAAAAGCAAGAAAAACGAAAATTTTTAGCGAAATTTCAAATTTACTCCTCTTTTTTTCCTTCATTCTCCTCATTTAACGAGATTTGACCGCAAAAAACCAAGAAAAAGGAATAATTTTATCGAAATATCAATTTTTTTCCTCTTTTTTAACCTTAATATTCCTTATTTTATCGAGATTTGACCAAAAAAAGCAAGAAAAACGAATAATTTAAGCGAAATATCAATTTTTATCCTTTTTTTCCCTTAATTTTCCTCATTTTATCGAGATTTGACCGAAAAAAGCAAGGAAAACGAATAATTTTAGCGAAATTTCAATTTTTTTTCCTCTTTTTTTCCCTCTTTTTTTCCCTTAATTTTCCTTATTTTATCGAGATTTGACCGAAAAAAGCAAGAAAAACGAATAATTTTAGCGAAATTTCAATTTTTCCCTCTTTTTTCCCTTAATTTTCCTTACTTTATCGAGATTTGACCGAAAAAAGCAAGAAAAACGAATAATTTTATCGAAATATCAATTTTTATCCTCTTTTTTCCCTTAATTTTCCTTATTTTATCGAGATTTGCCCGAAAAAAGCAAGAAAAACAAATAATTTTAGCGAAATATCAATTTCTATCATCTTTTTACCTAATTTTCCTTATTTTATCGAGATTTGACAGAAGAAAGCAAGAAAAACGAATTATTTTACCGAAATTTCAATTTTTTTCCTCTTTTTTTCCCTTAATTTTCCTTATTTTATCGAGATTTGACCGAAAAAAGCAAGAAAAACGAATAATTTTAGCGAAATTTCAATTTTTTTCCTCCTTTTTTCCCTTAATTTTCCTTATTTTATCGAGATTTGACCAAAAAAAGCATGAAAAATGAATAATTTTAGCGAAATATCAATTTTTATCCTCATTTTTCCCTTAATTTTCCCTATTTTATAGAGATTAGACCGAAAAAAGAAAGAAAAACGAATAATTTTAGCGAAATTTCAATTTTTTTCATCTTTTTTTCCCTTAATTTTCCTTATTTTATCAAGATTTGACCAAAAAAGCAAGAAAAACGAATAATTTTAGCGAAATTTCAAATTTTTTCCTCTTTTTTTCCTTCATTCTCCTCATTTAACGAGATTTGACCGCAAAAAACCAAGAAAAACGAATAATTATATCGATATATCAATTTTTATCCCCTTTTTTTCCCTTAATTTTCCTTATTTTATCGAGATTTGACCGAAAAAAGCAAGAAAAACGAATAATTTTATCAAAATATCAATTTTTTTCCTCTTTTTTTCCCTTAATTTTCCTTATTTTATCGAGATTTGCCCGAAAAAAGCAAGAAAAACGAATAATTTTAGCGAAATATCAATTTCTATTCTCTTTTTTCCCTTAATTTTCCTTATTTTATCGAGATCTGAACGAAAAAAGCAAGAAAAACAAATAATTTAATGAAATATCAATTTCTATCCTCTTTTTTACCTTAATTTTCCAAATTTTATTTAGATTTGAACGAAAAAAGCAAGAAAAACGAATTATTTAAGCGAAATATCAATTTTTATCCTCTTTTTTTCCCTTAATTTTCCTTATTTTATCGAGATTTGACCGAAAAAAGCAAGAAAAACGAATAATTTTAGCGAAATTTCAATTTTTTTCCTCCTTTTTTCCCTTAATTTTCCTTATTTTATCGAGATTTGACCAAAAAAAGCAAGAAAAACGAATAATTTTAGCGAAATATCAATTTTTATCCTCATTTTTACCTTAATTTTCCTTATTTTATCGAGATTAGACCGAAAAAAGCAACAAAAACGAATAATTTTAGCGAAATTTTTAATTTTTTTCCTCATTTTTTCCTTTAATTTTCCTTATTCTATCGAGATTTGACGAAAAAAGCAAGAAAAACGAATAATTTTAGCGAAATTTCAATTTTTTTCCTATTTTTTCCCTTAATTTTCCTTATTTTATCGAGATTTGACCGAAAAAAGCAAGAAAAACGAATAATTTTAGCGAAATTTCAATTTTTTTCCTCCTTTTTTCCCTTAATTTTCCTTATTTTATCGAGATTTGACCAAAAAAAAGCAAGAAAAACGAATAATTTTAGCGAAATTTCAATTTTTTTCCGCTTTTTTTCCCTTAATATTCCTTATTTTATCTAGATTTGACCAAAAAAAGCAAGAAAAACGAATAATTTTAGCGAAATATCAATTTTTATCCTCTTTTATCCCTTAATTTTCCTTAATTTATCGAGATTTGACCGAAAAAAGCAAGAAAAACGAATAATTTTAGCGAAATTTCAATTTTTTTCCTCTTTGTTTCCCTTAATTTTCCTTATTTTATCGAGATTTGGGCAAAAAAAAGCAAGAAAAACGAATAATTTTAGCGAAATATCAATTTTTATCCTCTTTTTTTCCCTTAATTTTCCTCATTTTATCGAGATTTGACCGAAAAAAGCAAGAAAAACGAATAATTTTAGCGAAATTTCAATTTTTTTCCTCTTTTTTCCCTTAATATTCCTTATTTTATCGAGATTTGACCGAAAAAAGCAAGAAAAACGAATAATTTTAGCGAAATTTCAATTTTTTTCCTCTTTTTTTCCCTTAATTTTCCTCATTTTATCGAGATTTGACCGAAAAAAGCAAGAGAAACGAATAATTTTAGCGAAATATCAATTTTTATCCTCTTTTTTTCCCTTAATTTTCCTCATTTTATCGAGATTTGACCGAAAAAAGCAAGAAAAACGAATAATTTTAGCGAAATTTCAATATTTTTCCTCTTTTTTTCCCTTAATTTTCCTTATTTTAACGAGATTTGACCGAAAAAAGCAGGAAAAACGAATAATTTTAGCGAAATTTCAATTTTTTTCCTCTTTTTTTCCCTTAATTTTCCTTATTTTATCGATATTTGACCGAAAAAAGCAAGAAAAACGAATAATTTTAGCGAAATTTCAAATTTTTTCCTTTTTTTTCCCTTAATTTTCCTTATTTTATCGAGATTTGACCGAAAAAAGCAAGAAAAACGAATAATTTTAGCGAAATATCAATTTTTATCCTCTTTTTTCCCTTAATTTTCCTTATTTTATCGAGAATTGACCGAATTAACAAGAAAAACGAATAATTTTAGCGAAATTTCAATTTTTTTCCTCTTTTTTTCCCTTAATTTTCCTTATTTTATCTAGATTTGACCGAAAAAAGCAAGAAAAACGAATAATTTTAGCGAAATTTCAATTTTTTTCCTCTTTTTTTCCTTCATTCTCCTCATTTAACGAGATTTGACCGATATAAGCAAGAAAAACGAATAATTTTGGCAAAATATCAATTTTTATCCTATTTTTTCCATTAATTTTCCTTATTTTATCGAGATTTGACCGAAAAAAGCAAGAAAATCGAATAATTTTAGCAAAATTTCAATTTTTTTCCTCTTTTTTCCCTTGATTTTCCTTATTTTATCGAGATTTGACCGAAAAAAGAAAGAAAAACGAATAATTTTAGCGAAATATCAATTTTTATCATCTTTTTTCCCTTGATTTTCCTCATGTTATCGAGATTTGACCGAAAAAAGCAAGAAAAACGAATAATTTTAGCGAAATATCAATTTTTTTCCTCTCTTTTCCCTTAATTTTCCTTATTTTATCGAGATTTGACCGAAAAAAGCAAGAAAATCGAATAATTTTAGCAAAATTTCAATTTTTTTCCTCTTTTTTTCCCTTAATTTTCCTTATTTTATCGAGATTTGACCGAAAAAAGCAAGAAAATCGAATAATTTTAGCAAAATTTCAATTTTTTTCCTCTTTTTTTCCCTTAATTTTCCTTATTTTATCGAGATTTGACCAAAAAAGCAAGAAAAACGAATAATTTTAGCGAAATTTCAATTTTTTTCCTCTTTTTTTCCCTTAATTTTCCTCATTTTATCGAGATTTGACCGAAAAAAGCAAGAAAAACGAATAATTTTAGCGAAATATCAATTTTTATCATCTTTTTTCCCTTGATTTTCCTTATTTTATCGAGATTTGACCGAAAAAAGAAAGAAAAACGAATAATTTTAGCGAAATATCAATTTTTATCATCTTTTTTCTCTTGATTTTCCTTATTTTATCGAGATTTGACCGAAAAAAGCAAGAAAAACGAATAATTTTAGCAAAATATCAATTTTTATCCTCTTTATTTCATTTAATTTTCCTTATTTTATCGATATTTGACCGAAAAAAACAAGAAAAACGAAAAATTTTAGAGAAATTTCAATTTTTTTCCTCTTTTTTTCCCTTAATTTTCCTTATTTTATCGAGATTTGACCGAAAAAGCAAGAAAAACGAATAATTTTAGCGAAATATCAATTTTTATCCTCTTTTTTCCCTTAATTTTCCTTATTTTATCGAGAATTGACCGAATTAAGCAAGAAAAACGAATAATTTTAGCGAAATTTCAATTTTTTTCCTCTTTTTTTCCCTTAATTTTCCTTATTTTATCTAGATTTGACCGAAAAAAGCAAGAAAAACGAATAATTTTAGCGAAATTTCAATTTTTTTCCTCTTTTTTTCCTTCATTCTCCTCATTTAACGAGATTTGACCGATATAAGCAAGAAAAACGAATAATTTTGGCAAAATATCAATTTTTATCCTATTTTTTCCATTAATTTTCCTTATTTTATCGAGATTTGACCGAAAAAAGCAAGAAAATCGAATAATTTTAGCAAAATTTCAATTTTTTTCCTCTTTTTTCCCTTGATTTTCCTTATTTTATCGAGATTTGACCGAAAAAAGAAAGAAAAACGAATAATTTTAGCGAAATATCAATTTTTATCATCTTTTTTCCCTTGATTTTCCTCATGTTATTGAGATTTGACCGAAAAAAGCAAGAAAAACGAATAATTTTAGCGAAATATCAATTTTTATCCTCTTTTTTCCCTTAATTTTCCTTATTTTATCGAGAATTGACCGAATTAAGCAAGAAAAACGAATAATTTTAGCGAAATTTCAATTTTTTTCCTCTTTTTTTCCCTTAATTTTCCTTATTTTATCGAGATTTGACCGAAAAAAGCAAGAAAAACGAATAATTTTAGCGAAAATTCAATTTTTTTCCTCTTTTTTTCCTTCATTCTCCTCATTTAACGAGATTTGACCGATATAAGCAAGAAAAACGAATAATTTTGGCAAAATATCAATTTTTATCCTATTTTTTCCATTAATTTTCCTTATTTTATCGAGATTTCACCGAAAAAAGCAAGAAAAACGAATAATTTTAGCGAAATTTCAATTTTTTTTCTCTTTTTTTCCCTTTATTTTCCTTATTTTATCGAGATTTGACCGAAAAAAGCAAGAAAAACGAATAATTTTAGCGAAATTTCAATTTTTTTCCTCTCTTTTCCCTTAATTTTCCTTATTTTATCGAGATTTGACCGAAAAAAGCAAGAAAATCGAATAATTTTAGCAAAATTTCAATTTTTTTCCTCTTTTTTTCCCTTAATTTTCCTTATTTTATCGAGATTTGACCGAAAAAGCAAGAAAAACGAATAATTTTAGCGAAATTTCAATTTTTTTCCTCTTTTTTTCCCTTAATTTTCCTCATTTTATCGAGATTTGACCGAAAAAAGCAAGAAAAACGAATAATTTTAGCGAAATATCAATTTTTATCATCTTTTTTCCCTTGATTTTCCTTATTTTATCGAGATTTGACCGAAAAAAGAAAGAAAAACGAATAATTTTAGCGAAATATCAATTTTTATCATCTTTTTTCTCTTGATTTTCCTTATTTTATCGAGATTTGACCGAAAAAAGCAAGAAAAACGAATAATTTTAGCAAAATATCAATTTTTATCCTCTTTATTTCATTTAATTTTCCTTATTTTATCGAGATTTGACCGAAAAAAACAAGAAAAACGAAAAATTTTAGAGAAATTTCAATTTTTTTCCTCTTTTTTTCCCTTAATTTTCCTTATTTTATCGAGATTTGACCGAAAAAGCAAGAAAAACGAATAATTTTAGCGAAATATCAATTTTTATCCTCTTTTTTCCCTAAATTTTCCTTATTTTATCGAGAATTGACCGAATTAAGCAAGAAAAACAAATAATTTTAGCGAAATTTCAATTTTTTTCCTCTTTTTTTCCCTTAATTTTCCTTATTTTATCGAGATTTGACCGAAAAAAGCAAGAAAAACGAATAATTTTAGCGAAAATTCAATTTTTTTCCTCTTTTTTTCCTTCATTCTCCTCATTTAACGAGATTTGACCGATATAAGCAAGAAAAACGAATAATTTTGGCAAAATATCAATTTTTATCCTATTTTTTCCATTAATTTTCCTTATTTTATCGAGATTTCACCGAAAAAAGCAAGAAAAACGAATAATTTTAGCGAAATTTCAATTTTTTTTCTCTTTTTTTCCCTTTATTTTCCTTATTTTATCGAGATTTGACCGAAAAAAGCAAGAAAAACGAATAATTTTAGCGAAATTTCAATTTTTTTCCTCTCTTTTCCCTTAATTTTCCTTATTTTATCGAGATTTGACCGAAAAAAGCAAGAAAATCGAATAATTTTAGCAAAATTTCAATTTTTTTCCTCTTTTTTTCCCTTAATTTTCCTTATTTTATCGAGATTTGACCAAAAAAGCAAGAAAAACGAATAATTTTAGCGAAATTTCAATTTTTTTCCTCTTTTTTTCCCTTAATTTTCCTCATTTTATCGAGATTTGACCGAAAAAAGCAAGAAAAACGAATAATTTTAGCGAAATATCAATTTTTATCATCTTTTTTCCCTTGATTTTCCTTATTTTATCGAGATTTGACCGAAAAAAGAAAGAAAAACGAATAATTTTAGCGAAATATCAATTTTTATCATCTTTTTTCTCTTGATTTTCCTTATTTTATCGAGATTTGACCGAAAAAAGCAAGAAAAACGAATAATTTTAGCAAAATATCAATTTTTATCCTCTTTATTTCATTTAATTTTCCTTATTTTATCGATATTTGACCGAAAAAAACAAGAAAAACGAAAAATTTTAGAGAAATTTCAATTTTTTTCCTCTTTTTTTCCCTTAATTTTCCTTATTTTATCGAGATTTGACCGAAAAAGCAAGAAAAACGAATAATTTTAGCGAAATATCAATTTTTATCCTCTTTTTTCCCTTAATTTTCCTTATTTTATCGAGAATTGACCGAATTAAGCAAGAAAAACGAATAATTTTAGCGAAATTTCAATTTTTTTCCTCTTTTTTTTCCCTTAATTTTCCTTATTTTATCTAGATTTGACCGAAAAAAGCAAGAAAAACGAATAATTTTAGCGAAATTTCAATTTTTTTCCTCTTTTTTTCCTTCATTCTCCTCATTTAACGAGATTTGACCGATATAAGCAAGAAAAACGAATAATTTTGGCAAAATATCAATTTTTATCCTATTTTTTCCATTAATTTTCCTTATTTTATCGAGATTTGACCGAAAAAAGCAAGAAAATCGAATAATTTTAGCAAAATTTCAATTTTTTTCCTCTTTTTTCCCTTGATTTTCCTTATTTTATCGAGATTTGACCGAAAAAAGAAAGAAAAACGAATAATTTTAGCGAAATATCAATTTTTATCATCTTTTTTCCCTTGATTTTCCTCATGTTATTGAGATTTGACCGAAAAAAGCAAGAAAAACGAATAATTTTAGCGAAATATCAATTTTTATCCTCTTTTTTCCCTTAATTTTCCTTATTTTATCGAGAATTGACCGAATTAAGCAAGAAAAACGAATAATTTTAGCGAAATTTCAATTTTTTTCCTCTTTTTTTCCCTTAATTTTCCTTATTTTATCGAGATTTGACCGAAAAAAGCAAGAAAAACGAATAATTTTAGCGAAAATTCAATTTTTTTCCTCTTTTTTTCCTTCATTCTCCTCATTTAACGAGATTTGACCGATATAAGCAAGAAAAACGAATAATTTTGGCAAAATATCAATTTTTATCCTATTTTTTCCATTAATTTTCCTTATTTTATCGAGATTTCACCGAAAAAAGCAAGAAAAACGAATAATTTTAGCGAAATTTCAATTTTTTTTCTCTTTTTTTCCCTTTATTTTCCTTATTTTATCGAGATTTGACCGAAAAAAGCAAGAAAAACGAATAATTTTAGCGAAATTTCAATTTTTTTCCTCTCTTTTCCCTTAATTTTCCTTATTTTATCGAGATTTGACCGAAAAAAGCAAGAAAATCGAATAATTTTAGCAAAATTTCAATTTTTTTCCTCTTTTTTTCCCTTAATTTTCCTTATTTTATCGAGATTTGACCGAAAAAGCAAGAAAAACGAATAATTTTAGCGAAATTTCAATTTTTTTCCTCTTTTTTTCCCTTAATTTTCCTCATTTTATCGAGATTTGACCGAAAAAAGCAAGAAAAACGAATAATTTTAGCGAAATATCAATTTTTATCATCTTTTTTCCCTTGATTTTCCTTATTTTATCGAGATTTGACCGAAAAAAGAAAGAAAAACGAATAATTTTAGCGAAATATCAATTTTTATCATCTTTTTTCTCTTGATTTTCCTTATTTTATCGAGATTTGACCGAAAAAAGCAAGAAAAACGAATAATTTTAGCAAAATATCAATTTTTATCCTCTTTATTTCATTTAATTTTCCTTATTTTATCGAGATTTGACCGAAAAAAACAAGAAAAACGAAAAATTTTAGAGAAATTTCAATTTTTTTCCTCTTTTTTTCCCTTAATTTTCCTTATTTTATCGAGATTTGACCGAAAAAGCAAGAAAAACGAATAATTTTAGCGAAATATCAATTTTTATCCTCTTTTTTCCCTTAATTTTCCTTATTTTATCGAGAATTGACCGAATTAAGCAAGAAAAACAAATAATTATAGCGAAATTTCAATTTTTTTCCTCTTTTTTTCCCTTAATTTTCCTTATTTTATCTAGATTTGACCCAAAAAAGCAAGAAAAACGAATAATTTTAGCGAAATTTCAATTTTTTTCCTCTTTTTTTCCTTCATTCTCCTCATTTAACGAGATTTGACCGATATAAGCAAGAAAAACGAATAATTTTGGCAAAATATCAATTTTTATCCTATTTTTTCCATTAATTTTCCTTATTTTATCGAGATTTGACTGAAAAAAGCAAGAAAATCGAATAATTTTAGCAAAATTTCAATTTTTTTCCTCTTTTTTCCCTTGATTTTCCTTATTTTATCGAGATTTGACCGAAAAAAGAAAGAAAAACGAATAATTTTAGCGAAATATCAATTTTTATCATCTTTTTTCCCTTGATTTTCCTCATGTTATTGAGATTTGACCGAAAAAAGCAAGAAAAACGAATAATTTTAGCGAAATATCAATTTTTATCCTCTTTTTTCCCTTAATTTTCCTTATTTTATCGAGAATTGACCGAATTAAGCAAGAAAAACGAATAATTTTAGCGAAATTTCAATTTTTTTCCTCTTTTTTTCCCTTAATTTTCCTTATTTTATCGAGATTTGACCGAAAAAAGCAAGAAAAACGAATAATTTTAGCGAAAATTCAATTTTTTTCCTCTTTTTTTCCTTCATTCTCCTCATTTAACGAGATTTGACCGATATAAGCAAGAAAAACGAATAATTTTGGCAAAATATCAATTTTTATCCTGTTTTTTCCATTAATTTTCCTTATTTTATCGAGATTTCACCAAAAAAAGCAAGAAAAACGAATAATTTTAGCGAAATTTCAATTTTTTTTCTCTTTTTTTCCCTTTATTTTCCTTATTTTATCGAGATTTGACCGAAAAAAGCAAGAAAAACGAATAATTTTAGCGAAATTTCAATTTTTTTCCTCTCTTTTCCCTTAATTTTCCTTATTTTATCGAGATTTGACCGAAAAAAGCAAGAAAATCGAATAATTTTAGCAAAATTTCAATTTTTTTCCTCTTTTTTTCCCTTAATTTTCCTTATTTTATCGAGATTTGACCGAAAAAGCAAGAAAAACGAATAATTTTAGCGAAATTTCAATTTTTTTCCTCTTTTTTTCCCTTAATTTTCCTCATTTTATCGAGATTTGACCGAAAAAAACAAGAAAAACGAAAAATTTTAGAGAAATTTCAATTTTTTTCCTCTTTTTTTCCCTTAATTTTCCTTATTTTATCGAGATTTGACCGAAAAAAGCAAGAAAAACGAATAATATTAGCGAAATATCAATTTGTATCCTCTTTTTTCCCTTGATTTTCCTTATTTTATCGAGATTTGACCGAAAAAGCAAGAAAAACGAATAATTTTAGCGAAATTTCAATTTTTTTCCTCTTTTTTCCCTTAATTTTCCTCATTTTATCGAGATATGACCGAAAAAAGCAAGAAAAACGAATAATTTTAGCGAAATATAATTTTTTATTATCTTTTTTCCCTTGATTTTCCTTATTTTATCGAGATTTGACCGAAAAAAGCAAGAAAAACGAATAATTTTAGCGAAATATCAATTTTTATCATCTTTTTTCCCTTGATTTTCCTTATTTTATCGAGATTTGACCGAAAAAAGCAAGATAAACGAATAATTTTACCGAAATATCTATTTTTATCCTCTTTTTTTCCCTTAATTTTCCTTATTTTATCGAGATTTGACCGAAAAAGGCAAGAAAAAGGAATAATTTTAGCAAAATTTCAATTTTTTTCCTCTTTTTTTCCCTTAATTTTCCTTATTTTATCGAGATTTGACCGAAAAAAGCTAGAAAAACGAATAATTTTAGCGAAATTTCAATTTTTTTCCTCTTTTTTTCCCTTAATTTTCCTTATTTTATCGAGGTTTGTCCGAAAAAAGCAAGAAAAACGAATAATTTTAGCGAAATATCAATTTTTATCCTCATTTATTCCCTTAATTTTCCTTATTTTATCGAGATTTGACCGAAAAAAGCAAGAAAAACGAATAATTTTAGCGAAATTTCAATTTTTTTCCTCTTTTTTTCACTTAATTTTCCTTTTTTTATCGAGATTTGACCGAAAAAAGCAAGAAAACGAATAATTTTAGCTAAATATAAATTTTTATCATCTTTTTTCCCTTGATTTTCCTTATTTTATCGATATTTGACCGAAAAAAGCAAGAAAAACGAATAATTTTAGCAAAATATCAATTTTTATCCTCTTTTTTTCCCTTAATTTTCCTCATTTTATCGAGATTTGACCGAAAAAAGCAAGAAAAACGAATAATTTTAGCGAAATTTCAATTTTTTTCCTCTTTTTTCCCTTAATATTCCTTATTTTATCGAGATTTGACCGAAAAAAGCAAGAAAAACGAATAATTTTACCGAAATTTCAATATTTTTCCTCTTTTTTTCCCTTAATTTTCCTCATTTTATCGAGATTTGACCGAAAAAAGCAAGAGAAACGAATAATTTTAGCGAAATATCAATTTTTATCCTCTTTTTTTCCCTTAATTTTCCTCATTTTATCGAGATTTGACCGAAAAAAGCAATAAAAACGAATAATTTTAGCGAAATTTCAATATTTTTCCTCTTTTTTTCCCTTAATTTTCCTTATTTTATCGAGATTTGATCGAAAAAAGCAAGGAAAACGAATAATTTTAGCGAAATATCAATTTTTATCCTCTTTTTTTCCCTTAATTTTCCTTATTTTATCGAGATTTGACCGAAAAAAAGCAAGAAATCGAATAATTTTAGCAAAATATCAATTTTTTTCCTCTTTTTTTCCCTTAATTTCTCTCATTTTATCGAGATTTGACCAAAAAAGCAAGAAAAACGAATAATTTTAGCGAAATATCAATTTTTGTCATCTTTTTTCCCTTGATTTTCCTTATTTTATCGAGATTTGACAGAAAAAAGCTAGAAAAACGAATAATTTTAGCGAAATATCAATTTTTATCATCTTTTTTCCCTTGATTTTCCTTATTTTATCGAGATTTGACCGAAAAAAGAAAGAAAAACGAATAATTTTAGCGAAATATCAATTTTTATCATCTTTTTTCTCTTGATTTTCCTTATTTTATCGAGATTTGACCGAAAAAAGCAAGAAAAACGAATAATTTTAGCAAAATATCAATTTTTATCCTCTTTATTTCATTTAATTTTCCTTATTTTATCGAGATTTGACCGAAAAAAACAAGAAAAACGAAAAATTTTAGAGAAATTTCAATTTTTTTCCTCTTTTTTTCCCTTAATTTTCCTTATTTTATCGAGATTTGACCGAAAAAGCAAGAAAAACGAATAATTTTAGCGAAATATCAATTTTTATCCTCTTTTTTCCCTTAATTTTCCTTATTTTATCGAGAATTGACCGAATTAAGCAAGAAAAACAAATAATTATAGCGAAATTTCAATTTTTTTCCTCTTTTTTTCCCTTAATTTTCCTTATTTTATCTAGATTTGACCCAAAAAAGCAAGAAAAACGAATAATTTTAGCGAAATTTCAATTTTTTTCCTCTTTTTTTCCTTCATTCTCCTTATTTTATCGAGAGTTGATCGAAAAAAGCAAGGAAAACGAATAATTTTAGCGAAATATCAATTTTTATCCTCTTTTTTTTCCCTTAATTTTCCTTATTTTATCGAGATTTGACCGAAAAAAGCAAGAAATCGAATAATTTTAGCAAAATATCAAATTTATCCTCTTTTTTTCCCTTAATTTTCCTTATTTTATCGAGATTTGACCGTAAAAAGCAAGAAAAACGAATAATTTGAGCGAAATTTCAATTTTTTTCCTCTTTTTTTCCCTTAACTTTCCTTATTTTATCGAGATTTGACCGAAGAAAGCAAGAAAAACGAATAATTTTAGCGAAATTTCAATTTTTTTCCTTTTTTTTACCCTTAATTTTCCTTATTTTATCAAGATTTGACCGAAAAAGCAAGAAAAACGAATAATTTTAGCGAAATTTCAATTTTTTTCCTCTTTTTTTCCCTTAATTTCTCTCATTTTATCGAGATTTGACCAAAAAAGCAAGAAAAACGAATAATTTTAGCGAAATATCAATTTTTGTCATCTTTTTTCCCTTGATTTTCCTTATTTTATCGAGATTTGACAGAAAAAAGCTAGAAAAACGAATAATTTTAGCGAAATATCAATTTTTATCCTCTTTGTTTCCCTTAATTTTCCTTATTTTATCGAGATTTGACCAAAAAAAGCAAGAAAAACGAATAATTTTAGCGAAATTTCAATTTTTTTCCTCTTTTTTTCCCTTAAATTTCCTCATTTTATCGAGACATGACCGAAAAAAGCAAGAAAAACGAATAATTTTTGCGAAATTTCAATTTTTTTCCTCTTTTTTTCCCTTAATTTTCCTTGTTTTATCGAGATTTGACCGAAAAAAGCAAGAAAAACGCATAATTTTAGCGAAATTTCAATTTTTTTCCTCTTTTTTTCCCTTAAATTTCCTTATTTTATCGAGATTTGACCGAAAAAAGCTAGAATAACGAACAATTTTAGCGAAATTTCAATTTTTTTCCTCTTTTTTTCCCTTAATTTTCCACATTTTATCGAGATTTGACCGAAAAAAGCATGAAAAACGAATAATTTTAGCTAAATATCAATTTTTATCATCTTTTTTCCCTTGATTTTCCTTATTTTATCGATATTTGACCGAAAAAAGCAAGAAAAACGAATAATTTTAGCGAAATATCAATTTTTATCCTCTTTTTTTCCCTTAATTTTCCTCATTTTATCGAGATTTGACCGAAAAAAGCAAGAAAAACGAATAATTTTAGCGAAATTTCAATTTTTTTCCTCTTTTTTTCCCTTAATTTTCCTCATTTTATCGAGATTTGACCGAAAAAAGCTAGAAAAACGAACAATTTTTGCGAAATTTCAATTTTTTTCCACTTTTTATCCCTTAATTTTCCTTATTTTATCGAGATTTGACCGAAAAAATCAAGAAAAACGAATAATTTTAGCGAAATATCAATTTTTATCATCTTTTTTCCCTTGATTATCCTTATTTTATCGAGATTTGACCGAAAAAAGCAAGAAAAACGAATAATTTTAGCGAAATTTCAATTTTTTTAGTCTTTTTTCCCTTAATTTTCCTTATTTTATCGGGATTTGCTTGAAAAAAGCAAGAAAAACGAATAATTTTTGCGAAATTTCAATTTTAATCCCCTTTTTTTCCCTTAATTTTCGTTATTTTATCGAGATTTGACCGAAAAAAGCAAGAAAAACGAATAATTTTAGCGAAATTTCAATTTTTTTCCTCTTTTTTTCCCTTAATTTTCCTCATTTTATCGAGATTTGACCGAAAAAAGCAAGAAAAACGAATAATTTTAGCGAAATATAATTTTTTATCATCTTTTTTCCCCTGATTTTCCTTATTTTATCGAGATTTGACCGAAAAAATCAAGAAAAACGAATAATTTTAGCGAAATATCAATTTTTATCATCTTTTTTCCCTTGATTTTCCTTATTTTATCGAGATTTGACCGAAAAAAGCAAGAAAAACGAATAATTTAAGCGAAATATCTCTTTTTATCCTCTTTTTTTCCCTTAATTTTCCTTATTTTATCAAGATTTGACCGAAAAAGGTAAGAAAAACGAATAATTTGAGCGAAATTTCAATTTTTTTCCTCTTTTTTTCCCTTAATTTTCCTTTTTTTATAGAGATTTGACCGAAAAAAGGAAGAAAAACGAATAATTTTAGCGAAATTTCAATTTTTTTCCCCTTTTTTTCCCTTAATTTTCCTTATTTCATCGAGATTTGATTGAAAAAAGCAAGAAAAACGAATAATTTTTGCGAAATTTCAATTTTAATCCTCTTTTTTTCCCTTAATTTTCGTTATTTTATCGAGATTTGACCGAAAAAAGCTAGAATAACGAACAATTTTAGCGAAATTTCAATTTTTTTCCTCTTTTTTTCCCTTAATTTTCCACATTTTATCGAGATTTGACCGAAAAAAGCATGAAAAACGATTAATTTTAGCTAAATATCAATTTTTATCATCTTTTTTCCCTTGATTTTCCTTATTTTATCGATATTTGACCGAAAAAAGCAAGAAAAACGAATAATTTTAGCGAAATATCAATTTTTATCCTCTTTTTTTCCCTTAATTTTCCTCATTTTATCGAGATTTGACCGAAAAAAGCAAGAAAAACGAATAATTTTACCGAAATTTCAATTTTTTTCCTCTTTTTTTCCCTTAATTTTCCTCATTTTATCGAGATTTGACCGAAAAAAGCTAGAAAAACGAACAATTTTTGCGAAATTTCAATTTTTTTCCACTTTTTATCCCTTAATTTTCCTTATTTTATCGAGATTTGACCGAAAAAATCAAGAAAAACGAATAATTTTAGCGAAATATCAATTTTTATCATCTTTTTTCCCTTGATTTTCCTTATTTCATCGAGATTTGACCGAAAAAAGCAAGAAAAACGAATTATTTTAGCGAAATTTCAATTTTTTTAGTCTTTTTTCCCTTAATTTTCCTTATTTTATCGAGATTTGCTTGAAAAAAGCAAGAAAAACGAATAATTTTTGCGAAATTTCAATTTTTTTCCTCTTTTTTTCCCTTAATTTTCCTTATTTTATCGAGATTTGACCGAAAAAAGCAGGAAAAACGAATAATTTTAGCGAAATTTCAATTTTTTTCCTCTTTTTTCCCTTAATTTTCCTTATTATATCGAGATTTGACCGAAAAAAGCAAGAAAAACGAATAATTTTAGCGAAATATCAATGTTTATCCTCTTTTTTTCCCTTAATTTTCATTATTTTATCGAGATTTGACCGAAAAAAGCAAGAAAAACGAATAATTTTAGCGAAATTTCAATTTTTTTCCTCTTTTTTTCCCTTAATTTTCCTCATTTTATCGAGATTTGACCGAAAAAAGCAAGAAAAACGAATAATTTTAGCGAAATATAATTTTTTATCATCTTTCTTCCCCTGATTTTCCTTATTTTATCGAGATTTGACCGAAAAAGGTAAGAAAAACGAATAATTTTAGCGAAATTTCAATTTTTTCCCCTTTTTTTCCCTTAATTTTCCTTATTTCATCGAGATTTGCTTGAAAAAAGCAAGAAAAACGAATAATTTTTGCGAAATTTCAATTTTAATCCTCTTTTTTTCCCTTAATTTTCGTTATTTTATCGAGATTTGACCGAAAAAAGCTAGAATAACGAACAATTTTAGCGAAATTTCAATTTTTTTCCTCTTTTTTTCCCTTAATTTTCCACATTTTATCGAGATTTGACCGAAAAAAGCATGAAAAACGAATAATTTTAGCTAAATATCAATTTTTATCATCTTTTTTCCCTTGATTTTCCTTATTTTATCGATATTTGACCGAAAAAAGCAAGAAAAACGAATAATTTTAGCGAAATATCAATTTTTATCCTCTTTTTTTCCCTTAATTTTCCTCATTTTATCGAGATTTGACCGAAAAAAGCAAGAAAAACGAATAATTTTAGCGAAATTTCAATTTTTTTCCTCTTTTTTTCCCTTAATTTTCCTCATTTTATCGAGATTTGACCGAAAAAAGCTAGAAAAACGAAAAATTTTTGCGAAATTTCAATTTTTTTCCACTTTTTATCCCTTAATTTTCCTTATTTTATCGAGATTTGACCGAAAAAATCAAGAAAAACGAATAATTTTAGCGAAATATCAATTTTTATCATCTTTCTTCCCTTGATTTTCCTTATTTTATCGAGATTTGACCGAAAAAAGCAAGAAAAACGAATAATATTAGCGAAATTTCAATTTTTTTAGTCTTTTTTCCCTTAATTTTCCTTATTTTATCGAGATTTGCTTGAAAAAAGCAAGAAAAACGAATAATTTTTGCGAAATTTCAATTTTAATCCCCTTTTTTTCCCTTAATTTTCGTTATTTTATCGAGATTTGACCGAAAAAAGCAGGAAAAACGAATAATTTTAGCGAAATTTCAATTTTTTTTCCTCTTTTTTCCCTTAATTTTCCTTATTATATCGAGATTTGACCGAAAAAAGCAAGAAAAACGAATAATTTTAGTGAAATATCAATTTTTATCCTCTTTTTTTCCCTTAATTTTCATTATTTTATCGAGATTTGACCGAAAAAAGCAAGAAAAACGAATAATTTTAGCGAAATTTCAATTTTTTTCCTCTTTTTTTCCCTTAATTTTCCTCATTTTATCGAGATTTGACCGAAAAAAGCAAGAAAAACGAATAATTTTAGCGAAATATAATTTTTTATCATCTTTTTTCCCCTGATTTTCCTTATTTTATCGAGATTTGACCGAAAAAATCAAGAAAAACGAATAATTTTAGCGAAATATCAATTTTTATCATCTTTTTTCCCTTGATTTTCCTTATTTTATCGAGATTTGACCGAAAAAAGCAAGAAAAACGAATAATTTAAGCGAAATATCTCTTTTTATCCTCTTTTTTTCCCTTAATTTTCCTTATTTTATCAAGATTTGACCGAAAAAGGTAAGAAAAACGAATAATTTGAGCGAAATTTCAATTTTTTTCCTCTTTTTTTCCCTTAATTTTCCTTTTTTTATAGAGATTTGACCGAAAAAAGGAAGAAAAACGAATAATTTTAGCGAAATTTCAATTTTTTTCCCCTTTTTTTCCCTTAATTTTCCTTATTTCATCGAGATTTGCTTGAAAAAAGCAAGAAAAACGAATAATTTTTGCGAAATTTCAATTTTAATCCTCTTTTTTTCCCTTAATTTTCGTTATTTTATCGAGATTTGACCGAAAAAAGCTAGAATAACGAACAATTTTAGCGAAATTTCAATTTTTTTCCTCTTTTTTTCCCTTAATTTTCCACATTTTATCGAGTTTTGACCGAAAAAAGCATGAAAAACGAATAATTTTAGCTAAATATCAATTTTTATCATCTTTTTTCCCTTGATTTTCCTTATTTTATCGATATTTGACCGAAAAAAGCAAGAAAAACGAATAATTTTAGCGAAATATCAATTTTTATCCTCTTTTTTTCCCTTAATTTTCCTCATTTTATCGAGATTTGACCGAAAAAAGCAAGAAAAACGAATAATTTTAGCGAAATTTCAATTTTTTTCCTCTTTTTTTCCCTTAATTTTCCTCATTTTATCGAGATTTGACCGAAAAAAGCTAGAAAAACGAACAATTTTTGCGAAATTTCAATTTTTTTCCACTTTTTATCCCTTAATTTTCCTTATTTTATCGAGATTTGACCGAAAAAATCAAGAAAACGAATAATTTTAGCGAAATATCAATTTTTATCATCTTTTTTCCCTTGATTTTCCTTATTTTATCGAGATTTGTTCGAAAAAAGCAAGAAAAACGAATAATTTTAGCGAAATTTCAATTTTTTTAGTCTTTTTTCCCTTAATTTTCCTTATTTTATCGAGATTTGCTTGAAAAAAGCAAGAAAAACGAATAATTTTTGCGAAATTTCAATTTTAATCCCCTTTTTTTCCCTTAATTTTCGTTATTTTATCGAGATTTGAATGAAAAAAGCAGGAAAAACGAATAATTTTAGCGAAATTTCAATTTTTTTCCTCTTTTTTCCCTTAATTTTCCTTATTATATCGAGATTTGACCGAAAAAAGCAAGAAAAACAAATAATTTTAGCGAAATATCAATTTTTATCCTCTTTATTTCCCTTAATTTTCATTATTTTATCGAGATTTGACCGAAAAAAGCAAGAAAAACGAATAATTTTAGCGAAATTTCAATTTTTTTCCTCTTTTTTTCCCTTAATTTTCCTCATTTTATCGAGATTTGACCGAAAAAAGCAAGAAAAACGAATAATTTTAGCGAAATTTCAATTTTTTTCCTCTTTTTTTCCCTTAATTTTCCTCATTTTATCGAGATTTGACCGAAAAAAGCAAGAAAAACGAATAATTTTAGCGAAATATAATTTTTTATCATCTTTTTTCCCCTGATTTTCCTTATTTTATCGAGATTTGACCGAAAAAATCAAGAAAAACGAATAATTTTAGCGAAATATCAATTTTTATCATCTTTTTTCCCTTGATTTTCCTTATTTTATCGAGATTTGACCGAAAAAAGCAAGAAAAACGAATAATTTAAGCGAAATATCTCTTTTTATCCTCTTTTTTTCCCTTAATTTTCCTTATTTTATCAAGATTTGACCGAAAAAGGTAAGAAAAACGAATAATTTGAGCGAAATTTCAATTTTTTTCCTCTTTTTTTCCCTTAATTTTCCTTTTTTTATAGAGATTTGACCGAAAAAAGCAAGAAAAACGAATAATTTTTGCGAAATTTCAATTTTAATCCTCTTTTTTTCCCTTAATTTTCGTTATTTTATCGAGATTTGACCGAAAAAAGCAAGAAAAACGAATAATTTTTTTCCTCTTTTTTTCCCTTAATTTTCCTTATTTTATCGAGATTTGACCGAAAAAAGCAAGAAAAACGAATAATTTGAGCGAAATTTCAATTTTTTTTCCTCTTTTTAACCTTTAATTTTCCTTATTTTATCGAGATTTGACCGAAAAAAGCAAGAAAAACGAATAATTTTAGCGAAATATTATTTTTTATCATCTTTTTTCCCCTGATTTTCCTTATTTTATCGAGATTTGACCGAAAAAATCAAGAAAAACGAATAATTTTAGCGAAATATCAATTTTTATCATCTCTTTCCCCTATATTTTCCTTATTTTATCGAGATTTGACCGAAAAAAGCAAGAAAAACGAATAATTTAAGCGAAATATCTCTTTTTATCCTCTTTTTTTCCCTTAATTTTCCTTATTTTATCAAGATTTGACCGAAAAAGGTAAGAAAAACGAATAATTTGAGCGAGATTTCAATTTTTTTCCTCTTTTTTTCCCTTAATTTTCCTTTTTTTATAGAGATTTGACCGAAAAAAGCAAGAAAAACGAATAATTTTAGCGAAATTTCAATTTTTTTCCCCTTTTTTTTCCCTTAATTTTCCTTATTTCATCGAGATTTGCTTGAAAAAAGCAAGAAAAACGAATAATTTTTGCGAAATTTCAATTTTAATCCTCTTTTTTTCCCTTAATTTTCGTTATTTTATCGAGATTTGACCGAAAAAAGCAAGAAAAACGAATAATTTTTTTCCTCTTTTTTTCCCTTAATTTTCCTTATTTTATCGAGATTTGACCGAAAAAAGCAAGAAAAACGAATAATTTGAGCGAAATTTCAATTTTTTTTCCTCTTTTTAACCCTTAATTTTCCTTATTTTATCGAGATTTGACCGAAAAAAGCAAGAAAAACGAATAATTTTAGCGAAATATAATTTTTTATCATCTTTTTTCCCCTGATTTTCCTTATTTTATCGAGATTTGACCGAAAAAAGCAAGAAAAACGAATAATTTAAGCGAAATATCTCTTTTTTTCCTCTTTTTTTCCCTTAATTTTCCTTATTTTATCAAGATTTGACCGAAAAAGGTAAGAAAAACGAATAATTTGAGCGAAATTTCAATTTTTTTCCTCTTTTTTTCCCTTAATTTTCCTTTTTTTATAGAGATTTGACCGAAAAAAGCAAGAAAAACGAATAATTTTAGTGAAATTTCAATTTTTTTCCCCTTTTTTTCCCTTAATTTTCCTTATTTCATCGAGATTTGCTTGAAAAAAGCAAGAAAAACGAATAATTTTTGCGAAATTTCAATTTTAATCCTCTTTTTTTCCCTTAATTTTCGTTATTTAATCGAGATTTGACCGAAAAAAGCAAGAAAAACGAATAATTTTTTTCCTCTTTTTTTCTCTTAATTTTCTTATTTTATCGAGATTTGACCGAAAAAAGCAAGAAAAACGAATAATTTTAGCGAAATATCAATTTTTATCCTCTTTTTTTCCCTTAATTTTCCTTATTTTATCGAGATTTGACCAAAAAAAGCAAGAAATCGAATAATTTTAGCAAAATATCAAATTTATCCTCTTTTTTTCCCTTAATTTTCCTTATTTTATCGAGATTTGACCGTAAAAAGCAAGAAAAACGAATAATTTGAGCGAAATTTCAATTTTTTTCCTCTTTTTTTCCCTTAACTTTCCTTATTTTATCGAGATTTGACCGAAGAAAGCAAGAAAAACGAATAATTTTAGCGAAATTTCAATTTTTTTCCTCTTTTTTACCCTTAATTTTCCTTATTTTATCAAGATTTGACCGAAAAAGCAAGAAAAACGGATAATTTTAGCGAAATTTCAATTTTTTTCCTCTTTTTTCCCTTAATTTCTCTCATTTTATCGAGATTTGACCAAAAAAAGCAAGAAAAACGAATAATTTTAGCGAAATATCAATTTTTGTCATCTTTATTCCCTTGATTTTCCTTATTTTATCGAGATTTGACAGAAAAAAGCTAGAAAAACGAATAATTTTAGCGAAATATCAATTTTTATCCTCTTTTTTTCCCTTAATTTACCTTATTTTATCGAGATTTGACCAAAAAAAGCAAGAAAAACGAATAATTTGAGCAAAATTTCAATTTTTTTCCTCTTTTCTTCCCTTTATTTTCTTTATTTTATCGAGACTTGACCGAAAAAAGCAAGAAAAACGAATAATTTTTGCGAAATTTCAATTTTTTTCCTCTTTTTTTCCCTTAATTTTCCTTATTTTATCGAGATTTGACCGAAAAAAGCAAGAAAAACGCATAATTTTAGCGAAATTTCAATTTTTTTCCTCTTTTTTTCCCTTAAATTTCCTTATTTTATCAAGATTTGACCGAAAAAAGCTAGAATAACGAATAATTTTAGCGAAATATCAATTTTTATCATTTTTTTTCCCTTGATTTTCCTTATTTTATCGAGATTTGACCGAAAAAAGCAAGAAAAACGAATAATTTAAGCGAAATATCTCTTTTTATCCTCTTTTTTTCCCTTAATTTTCCTTATTTTATCAAGATTTGACCGAAAAAGTTAAGAAAAACGAATAATTTGAGCGAAATTTCAATTTTTTTCCTCTTTTTTTCCCTTAATTTTCCTTTTTTTATAGAGATTTGACCGAAAAAAGCAAGAAAAACGAATAATTTTAGCAAAATTTCAATTTTTTTCCCCTTTTTTTCCCTTAATTTTCCTTATTTCATCGAGATTTGCTTGAAAAAAGCAAGAAAAACGAATAATTTTTGCGAAATTTCAATTTTAATCCTCTTTTTTTCCCTTAATTTTCGTTATTTTATCGAGACTTGACCGAAAAAAGCAAGAAAAACGAATAATTTTTGCGAAATTTCAATTTTTTTCCTCCTTTTTTCCCTTAATTTTCCTTATTTTATCGAGATTTGACCGAAAAAAGCAAGAAAAACGCATAATTTTAGCGAAATTTCAATTTTTTTCCTCTTTTTTTCCCTTAAATTTCCTTATTTTATCGAGATTTGACCGAAAAAAGCTAGAATAACGAACAATTTTAGCGAAATTTCAATTTTTTTCCTCTTTTTATCCCTTAATTTTCCTTATTTTATCGAGATTTGACCGAAAAAAGCAAGAAAAACGAATAATTTTAGCGAAATTTCAATTTTTTTCCTCTTTTTTCCCTTAATTTTCCTTATTATATCGAGATTTGACCGAAAAAAGCAAGAAAAACGTATAATTTTAGCGAAATATCAATATTTATCCTCTTTATTTCCCTTAATTTTCATTATTTTATCGAGATTTGACCGATAAAAGCAAGAAAAACGAATAATTTTAGCGAAATTTCAATTTTTTTCCTCTTTTTTTCCCTTAACTTTCATTATTTTATCTAGATTTGACCGAAAAAAGCAAGAAAAACGAATAATTTTAGCGAAATTTCAATTTTTTTCCTCTTTTTTCCCTTAATTTTCCTTATTTTATCGAGATTTGACCGAAAAAAGCAAGAAAAACGAATAATTTTATGTAAATATCAATTTTTATCATCTTTTTTCCCTTGATTTTCCTTATTTTATCGATATTTGACCGAAAAAAGCAAGAAAAACGAATAATTTTAGCGAAATATCAATTTTTATCCTCTTTTTTTCCCTTAATTTTCCTCATTTTATCGAGATTTGACCGAAAAAAGCAAGAAAAACGAATAATTTTAGCGAAATTTCAATTTTTTTCCTCTTTTTTTCCCTTAATTTTCCTCATTTTATCGAGATTTGACCGAAAAAAGCTAGAAAAACGAACAATTTTAGCGAAATTTCAATTTTTTTCCTCTTTTTTCCCTTAATTTTCCTTATTATATCGAGATTTGACCGAAAAAAGCAAGAAAAACGAATAATTTTAGCGAAATATCAATTTTTATCCTCTTTTTTTCCCTTAATTTTCATTATTTTATCGAGATTTGACCGAAAAAAGCAAGAAAAACGAATAATTTTAGCGAAATTTCAATTTTTTTCCTCTTTTTTTCCCTTAATTTTCCTTATTTTATCGAGATTTGACCGAAAAAGCAAGAAAAACGAATAATTTTAGCGAAATTTCAATTTTTTTCCTCTTTTTTTCCCTTAATTTTCCTCATTTTATCGAGATTTGACCGAAAAAAGCAAGAAAAACGAATAATTTTAGCGAAATTTAATTTTTTATCATCTTTTTTCCCCTGATTTTCCTTATTTTATCGAGATTTGACCGAAAAAAGCAAGAAAAACGAATAATTTTAGCGAAATATCAATTTTTATCATCTTTTTTCCCTTGATTTTCCTTATATTATCGAGATTTGACCGAAAAAAGCAAGAAAAACGAATAATTTAAGCGAAATATCTCTTTTTATCCTCTTTTTTTCCCTTAATTTTCCTTATTTTATAGAGATTTGACCGAAAAAAGCTAGAAAAACGAATAATTTTAGCGAAATTTCAATTTTTTTTTCCCTTTTTTTCCCTTAATTTTCCTTATTTCATCGAGATTTGCTTGAAAAAAGAAAGAAAAACGAATGTTTTTTTTCCTCTTTTTTTCCCTTAATTTTCCTTATTTTATCGAGATTTGACTGAAAAAAGTAAGAAAAACGAATAATTTTAGCAAAATATCAATTTTTATCCTCTTTTTTCCCTTAATTTTCCTTATTTTATCGAGATTTGACCGAAAAAAGCTAGAAAAACGAATAATTTTAGCGAAATTTCAATTTTTTTCCTCTTTTTTTCCCTTAATTTTCCTTATTTTATCGAGGTTTGTCCGAAAGAAGCAAGAAAAACGAATAATTTTAGCGAAATTTCAATTTTTTTCCTCTTTTTTTCCCTTAATTTTCCTCATTTTATCGAGATTTGACCGAAAAAAGCTAGAAAAACGAACAATTTTTGCGAAATTTCAATTTTTTTCCACTTTTTATCCCTTAATTTTCCTTATTTTATCGAGATTTGACCGAAAAAAGCTAGAAAAACGAATAATTTTAGCGAAATTTCAATTTTTTTTCCCCTTTTTTTCCCTTAATTTTCCTTATTTCATCGAGATTTGCTTGAAAAAAGAAAGAAAAACGAATGTTTTTTTTCCTCTTTTTTTCCCTTAATTTTCCTTATTTTATCGAGATTTGACTGAAAAAAGTAAGAAAAACGAATAATTTTAGCAAAATATCAATTTTTATCCTCTTTTTTCCCTTAATTTTCCTTATTTTATCGAGATTTGACCGAAAAAAGCTAGAAAAACGAATAATTTTAGCGAAATTTCAATTTTTTTCCTCTTTTTTTCCCTTAATTTTCCTTATTTTATCGAGGTTTGTCCGAAAGAAGCAAGAAAAACGATTAATTTTAGCGAAATTTCAATTTTTTTCCTCTTTTTTTCCCTTAATTTTCCTCATTTTATCGAGATTTGACCGAAAAAAGCTAGAAAAACGAACAATTTTTGCGAAATTTCAATTTTTTTCCACTTTTTATCCCTTAATTTTCCTTATTTTATCGAGATTTGACCAAAAAAATCAAGAAAAACGAATAATTTTAATGAAATATCAATTTTTATCATCTTTTTTCCCTTGATTTTCCTTATTTTATCGAGATTTGACCGAAAAAAGCAAGAAAAACGAATAATTTTAGCGAAATTTCAATTTTTTTAGTCTTTTTTCCCTTAATTTTCCTTATTTTATCGAGATTTGCTTGAAAAAAGCAAGAAAAACGAATAATTTTTGCGAAATTTCAATTTTAATCCCCTTTTTTTCCCTTAATTTTCGTTATTTTATCGAGATTTGACCGAAAAAAGCAGGAAAAACGAATAATTTTAGCGAAATTTCAATTTTTTTCCTCTTTTTTCCCTTAATTTTCCTTATTATATCGATATTTGACCGAAAAAAGCAAGAAAAACGAATAATTTTAGCGAAATTTCAATTTTTTTCCTCTTTTTTTCCCTTAATTTTCCTCATTTTATAGAGATTTGACCGAAAAAAGCAAGAAAAACGAATAATTTTAGCGAAATATAATTTTTTATCATCTTTTTTCCCCTGATTTTCCTTATTTTATCGAGATTTGACCGAAAAAATCAAGAAAAACGAATAATTTTAGCGAAATATCAATTTTTATCATCTTTTTTCCCTTGATTTTCCTTATTTTATCGAGATTTGACCGAAAAAAGCAAGAAAAACGAATAATTTAAGCGAAATATCTCTTTTTATCCTCTTTTTTTCCCTTAATTTTCCTTATTTTATCAAGATTTGACCGAAAAAGGTAAAAAAAAACGAATAATTTGAGCGAAATTTCAATTTTTTTTCCTCTTTTTTTCCCTTAATTTTCCTTTTTTTATAGAGATTTGACCGAAAAAAGCAAAAAAAACGAATAATTTTAGCGAAATTTCAATTTTTTTCCCCTTTTTTTCCCTTAATTTTCCTTATTTCATCGAGATTTGCTTGAAAAAAACAAGAAAAACGAATAATTTTTGCGAAATTTCAATTTTAATCCTCTTTTTTTCCCTTAATTTTCGTTATTTTATCGAGATTTGACCGAAAAAAGCAAGAAAAACGAATAATTTTTTTCCTCTTTTTTTCCCTTAATTTTCCTTATTTTATCGAGATTTGACCGAAAAAAGCAAGAAAAACGAATAATTTGAGCGAAATTTCAATTTTTTTTCCTCTTTTTAACCCTTAATTTTCCTTATTTTATCGAGATTTGACCGAAAAAAGCAAGAAAAACGAATAATTTTAGCGAAATATAATTTTTTATCATCTTTTTTCCCCTGATTTTCCTTATTTTATCGAGATTTGACCGAAAAAATCAAGAAAAACGAATAATTTTAGCGAAATATCAATTTTTATCATCTTTTTTCCCTTGATTTTCCTTATTTTATCGAGATTTGACCGAAAAAAGCAAGAAAAACGAATAATTTAAGCGAAATATCTCTTTTTATCCTCTTTTTTTCCCTTAATTTTCCTTATTTTATCAAGATTTGACCGAAAAAGGTAAGAAAAACGAATAATTTGAGCGAAATTTCAATTTTTTTCCTCTTTTTTTCCCTTAATTTTCCTTTTTTTATAGAGATTTGACCGAAAAAGGTAAGAAAAACGAATAATTTGAGCGAAATTTCAATTTTTTTCCTCTTTTTTTCCCTTAATTTTCCTTATTTCATCGAGATTTGCTTGAAAAAAGCAAGAAAAACGAATAATTTTTGCGAAATTTCAATTTTAATCCTCTTTTTTTCCCTTAATTTTCGTTATTTTATCGAGATTTGACCGAAAAAAGCAAGAAAAACGAATAATTTTTTTCCTCTTTTTTTCTCTTAATTTTCCTTATTTTATCGAGATTTGACCGAAAAAAGCAAGAAAAACGATTAATTTGAGCGAAATTTCAATTTTTTTTCCTCTTTTTAACCCTTAATTTTCCTTATTTTATCGAGATTTGACCGAAAAAAGCAAGAAAAACGAATAATTTTAGCGAAATATCAATTTTTATCATCTTTTTTCCCTTGATTTTCCTTATTTTATCGAGATTTGACCGAAAAAAGCAAGAAAAACGAATAATTTTAGCGAAATATCAATTTTTATCCTCTTTTTTTCCCTTAATTTTCCTTATTTTATCGAGATTTGACCGAAAAAAGCAAGAAATCGAATAATTTTAGCAAAATATACAATTTATCCTCTTTTTTTCCCTTAATTTTCCTTATTTTATCGAGATTTGACCGTAAAAAGCAAGAAAAACGAATAATTTGAACGAAATTTCAATTTTTTTCCTCTTTTTTTCCCTTAACTTTCCTTATTTTATCGAGATTTGACCGAAGAAAGCAAGAAAAACGAATAATTTTAGCGAAATTTCAATTTTTTTCCTCTTTTTTACCCTTAATTTTCCTTATTTTATCAAGATTTGACCGAAAAAGCAAGAAAAACGAATAATTTTAGCGAAATTTCAATTTTTTTCCTCTTTTTTTCCCTTAATTTCTCTCATTTTATCGAGATTTGACCAAAAAAAGCAAGAAAAACGAATAATTTTAGCGAAATATCAATTTTTGTCATCTTTTTTCCCTTGATTTTCCTTATTTTATCGAGATTTGACAGAAAAAAGCTAGAAAAACGAATAATTTTAGCGAAATATCAATTTTTATCCTCTTTTTTTCCCTTAATTTTCCTTATTTTATCGAGATTTGACCAAAAAAAGCAAGAAAAACGAATAATTTGAGCAAAATTTCAATTTTTTTCCTCTTTTCTTCCCTTAATTTTCTTTATTTTATCGAGACTTGACCGAAAAAAGCAAGAAAAACGAATAATTTTTGCGAAATTTCAATTTTTTTCCTCTTCTTTTCCCTTAATTTTCCTTATTTTATCGAGATTTGACCGAAAAAAGCAAGAAAAACGCATAATTTTAGCGAAATTTCAATTTTTTTCCTCTTTTTTTCCCTTAAATTTCCTTATTTTATCGAGATTTGACCGAAAAGAGCTAGAATAACGAACAATTTTAGCGAAATTTCAATTTTTTTCCTCTTTTTATCCCTTAATTTTCCTTATTTTATCGAGATTTGACCGAAAAAAGCAAGAAAAACGAATAATTTTAGCGAAATATCAATTTTTATAATCTTTTTTCCCTTGATTTTCCTTATTATATCGAGATTTGACCGAAAAAAGCAAGAAAAACGAATAATTTTAGCGAAATATCAATTTTCATCCTCTTTTTTTCCATTAATTTTCCTTATTTTATCGAGATTTGACCGAAAAAGGTAAGAAAAACGAATAATTTTAGCGAAATATCAATTTTTATCATCTTTTTTCCCTTGATTTTCCTTATTTTATCGAGATTTGACAGAAAAAAGCTAGAAAAACGAATAATTTTAGCGAAATATCAATTTTTATCCTCTTTTTTTCCCTTAATTTTCCTTATTTTATCGAGATTTGACCAAAAAAAGCAAGAAAAACGAATAATTTGAGCAAAATTTCAATTTTTTTCCTCTTTTCTTCCCTTAATTTTCTTTATTTTATCGAGACTTGACCGAAAAAAGCAAGAAAAACGAATAATTTTTGCGAAATTTCAATTTTTTTCCTCTTCTTTTCCCTTAATTTTCCTTATTTTATCGAGATTTGACCGAAAAAAGCAAGAAAAACGCATAATTTTAGCGAAATTTCAATTTTTTTCCTCTTTTTTTCCCTTAAATTTCCTTATTTTATCGAGATTTGACCGAAAAGAGCTAGAATAACGAACAATTTTAGCGAAATTTCAATTTTTTTCCTCTTTTTATCCCTTAATTTTCCTTATTTTATCGAGATTTGACCGAAAAAAGCAAGAAAAACGAATAATTTTATCGAAATATCAATTTTTATAATCTTTTTTCCCTTGATTTTCCTTATTATATCGAGATTTGACCAAAAAAAGCAAGAAAAACGAATAATTTTAGCGAAATATCAATTTTCATCCTCTTTTTTTCCATTAATTTTCCTTATTTTATCGAGATTTGACCGAAAAAGGTAAGAAAAACGAATAATTTTAGCGAAATATCAATTTTTATCATCTTTTTTCCCTTGATTTTCCTTATTTTATCGAGATTTGACCGAAAAAAGCAAGAAAAACGAATAATTTAAGCGAAATATCTCTTTTTATCCTCTTTTTTTCCCTTATTTTTCCTTATTTTATCAAGATTTGACCGAAAGAGGTAAGAAAAACGAATAATTTGAGCGAAATTTCAATTTTTTTCCTCTTTTTTTCCCTTAATTTTCCTTTTTTTATAGAGATTTGACCGAAAAAAGTAAGAAAAACGAATAATTTTAGCGAAATTTCAATTTTTTTCCCCTTTTTTCCCTTAATTTTCCTTATTTCATCGAGATTTGCTTGAAAAAAGCAAGAAAAACGAATAATTTTTGCGAAATTTCAATTTTAATCCTCTTTTTTTCCCTTAATTTTCGTTATTTTATCGAGATTTGACCGAAAAAAGCAAGAAAAACGAATAATTTTTTTCCTCTTTTTTTCTCTTAATTTTCCTTATTTTATCGAGATTTGACCGAAAAAAGCAAGAAAAACGAATAATTTGAGCGAAATTTCAATTTTTTTTCCTCTTTTTAACCCTTAATTTTCCTTATTTTATCGAGATTTGACCGAAAAAAGCAAGAAAAACGAATAATTTTAGCGAAATTTCAATTTTTTTCCTCTTTTTTTCCCTTAATTTTCCTTATTTTATCGAGATTTGACCGAAAAAAGCAAGAAAAACGAATAATTTTAGCGAAATATCAATTTTTATCCTCTTTTTTCCCTTAATTTTCCTTATTTTATCGAGATTTGACCGAAAAAAGCAAGAAATCGAATAATTTTAGCAAAATATCAAATTTATCCTCTTTTTTTCCCTTAATTTTCCTTATTTTATCGAGATTTGACCGTAAAAAGCAAGAAAAACGAATAATTTGAGCGAAATTTCAATTTTTTTCCTCTTTTTTTCCCTTAACTTTCCTTATTTTATCGAGATTTGACCGAAGAAAGCAAGAAAAACGAATAATTTTAGCGAAATTTCAATTTTTTTCCTCTTTTTTACCCTTAATTTTCCTTATTTTATCAAGATTTGACCGAAAAAGCAAGAAAAACGAATAATTTTAGCGAAATTTCAATTTTTTTCCTCTTTTTTTCCCTTAATTTCTCTCATTTTATCGAGATTTGACCAAAAAAAGCAAGAAAAACGAATAATTTTAGCGAAATATCAATTTTTGTCATCTTTTTTCCCTTGATTTTCCTTATTTTATCGAGATTTGACAGAAAAATGCTAGAAAAACGAATAATTTTAGCGAAATATCAATTTTTATCCTCTTTTTTTCCCTTAATTTTCCTTATTTTATCGAGATTTGACCAAAAAAAGCAAGAAAAACGAATAATTTGAGCAAAATTTCAATTTTTTTCCTCTTTTCTTCCCTTAATTTTCTTTATTTTATCGAGACTTGACCGAAAAAAGCAAGAAAAACGAATAATTTTTGCGAAATTTCAATTTTTTTCCTCTTTTTTTCCCTTAATTTTCCTTATTTTATCGAGATTTGACCGAAAAAAGCAAGAAAAACGCATAATTTTAGCGAAATTTCAATTTTTTTCCTCTTTTTTTCCCTTAAATTTCCTTATTTTATCGAGATTTGACCGAAAAGAGCTAGAATAACGAACAATTTTAGCGAAATTTCAATTTTTTTCCTCTTTTTATCCCTTAATTTTCCTTATTTTATCGAGATTTGACCGAAAAAAGCAAGAAAAACGAATAATTTTAGCGAAATATCAATTTTTATAATCTTTTTTCCCTTGATTTTCCTTATTATATCGAGATTTGACCGAAAAAAGCAAGAAAAACGAATAATTTTAGCGAAATATCAATTTTCATCCTCTTTTTTTCCATTAATTTTCCTTATTTTATCGAGATTTGACCGAAAAATGCAAGAAAAAAGAATAATTTGAGCGAAATTTCAATTTTTTTCCTCTTTTTTTCACTTAATTTTCCTCATTTTATCGAGATTTGACCGAAAAAAGCAAGAAAAACGAATAATTTTAGCGAAATATAATTTTTTATCATCATCTTTCCCCGGATTTTCCTTATTTTATCGAGATTTGACCGAAAAAAGCAAGAAAAACGAATAATTTTAGCGAAATATCAATTTTTATCATCTTTTTTCCCTTGATTTTCCTTATTTTATCTAGATTTGACCGAAAAAAAGCAAGAAAAACGAATAATTTAAGCGAAATATCTCTTTTTATCCTCTTTTTTCCCTTAATTTTCCTTATTTTATCAAGATTTGACCGAAAAAGGTAAGAAAAACGAATAATTTGAGCGAAATTTTAATTTTTTTCCTCTTTTTTTCCCTTAATTTTCCTTATTTTATAGAGATTTGACCGAAAACAGCAAGAAAAACGAATAATTTAAGCGAAATATCTCTTTTTATCCTCTTTTTTTCCCTTAATTTTCCTTATTTTATCAAGATTTGACCGAAAAAGGTAAGAAAAACGAATAATTTGAGCGAAATTTCAATTTTTTTCCTCTTTTTTTCCCTTAATTTTCCTTATTTTATAGAGATTTGACCGAAAAAAGCAAGAAAAACGAATAATTTTAGCGAAATTTCAATTTTTTTCCTCTTTTTTTCCCTTAATTTTCCTTATTTCATCGAGATTTGCTTGAAAAAAGCAAGAAAAACGAATAATTTTTGCGAAATTTCAATTTTAATCCTCTTTTTTTCCCTTAATTTTCGTTATTTTATCGAGATTTGACCGAAAAAAGCAAGAAAAACGAATAATTTTTTTCCTCTTTTTTTCCCTTAATTTTCCTTATTTTATCGAGATTTGACCGAAAAAAGCAAGAAAAACGAATAATTTTAGCGAAATTTCAATTTTTTTAGTCTTTTTTTCCTTACTTTTCCTTATTTTATCGAGATTTGACATAAAAAAGCAAGAAAAACGAATAATTTTAGCGAAATTTCAATTTTTTTCCTCTTTTTTTCCCTTAATTTTCCACATTTTATCGAGATTTGACCGAAAAAAGCATGAAAAACGAATAATTTTAGCCAAATATCAATTTTTATCATCTTTTTTCCCTTGATTTTCCTTATTTTATCGATATTTGACCGAAAAAAGCAAGAAAAACGCATAATTTTAGCGAAATATCAATTTTTATCCTCTTTTATTCCCTTAATTTTCCTTATTTTATCGAGATTTGACCGAAAAAAGCAAGAAAAACGAATAATTTTAGCGAAATATCAATTTTTATCCTCTTTTTTTCCCTTAATTTTCCTTATTTTATCGAGATTTGACCAAAAAAAGCAAGAAAAACGAATAATTTGAGCAAAATTTCAATTTTTTTCCTCTTTTCTTCCCTTAATTTTCTTTATTTTATCGAGACTTGACCGAAAAAAGCAAGAAAAACGAATAATTTTTGCGAAATTTCAATTTTTTTCCTCTTCTTTTCCCTTAATTTTCCTTATTTTATCGAGATTTGACCGAAAAAAGCAAGAAAAACGCATAATTTTAGCGAAATTTCAATTTTTTTCCTCTTTTTTTCCCTTAAATTTCCTTATTTTATCGAGATTTGACCGAAAAGAGCTAGAATAACGAACAATTTTAGCGAAATTTCAATTTTTTTCCTCTTTTTATCCCTTAATTTTCCTTATTTTATCGAGATTTGACCGAAAAAAGCAAGAAAAACGAATAATTTTAGCGAAATATCAATTTTTATAATCTTTTTTCCCTTGATTTTCCTTATTATATCGAGATTTGACCGAAAAAAGCAAGAAAAACGAATAATTTTAGCGAAATATCAATTTTCATCCTCTTTTTTTCCATTAATTTTCCTTCTTTTATCGAGATTTGACCGAAAAAGGTAAGAAAAACGAATAATTTTAGCGAAATATCAATTTTTATCATCTTTTTTCCCTTGATTTTCCTTATTTTATCGAGATTTGACCGAAAAAAGCAAGAAAAACGAATAATTTAAGCGAAATATCTCTTTTTATCCTCTTTTTTTCACTTAATTTTCCTTATTTTATCAAGATTTGACCGAAAAAGGTAAGAAAAACGAATAATTTGAGCGAAATTTCAATTTTTTTCCTCTTTTTTTCCCTTAATTTTCCTTTTTTTATAGAGATTTGACCGAAAAAAGTAAGAAAAACGAATAATTTTAGCGAAATTTCAATTTTTTTCCCCTTTTTTCCCTTAATTTTCCTTATTTCATCGAGATTTGCTTGAAAAAAGCAAGAAAAACGAATAATTTTTGCGAAATTTCAATTTTAATCCTCTTTTTTTCCCTTAATTTTCGTTATTTTATCGAGATTTGACCGAAAAAAGCAAGAAAAACGAATAATTTTTTTCCTCTTTTTTTCTCTTAATTTTCCTTATTTTATCGAGATTTGACCGAAAAAAGCAAGAAAAACGAATAATTTGAGCGAAATTTCAATTTTTTTTCCTCTTTTTAACCCTTAATTTTCCTTATTTTATCGAGATTTGACCGAAAAAAGCAAGAAAAATGAATAATTTTAGCGAAATTTCAATTTTTTTCCTCTTTTTTTCCCTTAATTTTCCTTATTTTATCGAGATTTGACCGAAAAAAGCAAGAAAAACGAATAATTTTAGCGAAATATCAATTTTTATCCTCTTTTTTTCCCTTAATTTTCCTTATTTTATCGAGATTTGACCGAAAAAAGCAAGAAATCGAATAATTTTAGCAAAATATCAAATTTATCCTCTTTTTTTCCCTTAATTTTCCTTATTTTATCGAGATTTGACCGTAAAAAGCAAGAAAAACGAATAATTTGAGCGAAATTTCAATTTTTTTCCTCTTTTTTTCCCTTAACTTTCCTTATTTTATCGAGATTTGACCGAAGAAAGCAAGAAAAACAAATAATTTTAGCGAAATTTCAATTTTTTTCCTCTTTTTTACCCTTAATTTTCCTTATTTTATCAAGATTTGACCGAAAAAGCAAGAAAAACGAATAATTTTAGCGAAATTTCAATTTTTTTCCTCTTTTTTTCCCTTAATTTCTCTCATTTTATCGAGATTTGACCAAAAAAAGCAAGAAAAACGAATAATTTTAGCGAAATATCAATTTTTGTCATCTTTTTTCCCTTGATTTTCCTTATTTTATCGAGATTTGACAGAAAAATGCTAGAAAAACGAATAATTTTAGCGAAATATCAATTTTTATCCTCTTTTTTTCCCTTAATTTTCCTTATTTTATCGAGATTTGACCAAAAAAAGCAAGAAAAACGAATAATTTGAGCAAAATTTCAATTTTTTTCCTCTTTTCTTCCCTTAATTTTCTTTATTTTATCGAGACTTGACCGAAAAAAGCAAGAAAAACGAATAATTTTTGCGAAATTTCAATTTTTTTCCTCTTCTTTTCCCTTAATTTTCCTTATTTTATCGAGATTTGACCGAAAAAAGCAAGAAAAACGCATAATTTTAGCGAAATTTCAATTTTTTTCCTCTTTTTTTCCCTTAAATTTCCTTATTTTATCGAGATTTGACCGAAAAGAGCTAGAATAACGAACAATTTTAGCGAAATTTCAATTTTTTTCCTCTTTTTATCCCTTAATTTTCCTTATTTTATCGAGATTTGACCGAAAAAAGCAAGAAAAACGAATAATTTTAGCGAAATATCAATTTTTATCATCTTTTTTCCCTTGATTTTCCTTATTTTATCGAGATTTGACAGAAAAAAGCTAGAAAAACGAATAATTTTAGCGAAATATCAATTTTCATCCTCTTTTTTTCCATTAATTTTCCTTATTTTATCGAGATTTGACCGAAAAAGGTAAGAAAAACGAATAATTTTAGCGAAATATCAATTTTTATCATCTTTTTTCCCTTGATTTTCCTTATTTTATCGAGATTTGACAGAAAAAAGCTAGAAAAACGAATAATTTTAGCGAAATATCAATTTTTATCCTCTTTTTTTCCCTTAATTTTCCTTATTTTATCGAGATTTGACCAAAAAAAGCAAGAAAAACGAATAATTTGAGCAAAATTTCAATTTTTTTCCTCTTTTCTTCCCTTAATTTTCTTTATTTTATCGAGACTTGACCGAAAAAAGCAAGAAAAACGAATAATTTTTGCGAAATTTCAATTTTTTTCCTCTTCTTTTCCCTTAATTTTCCTTATTTTATCGAGATTTGACCGAAAAAAGCAAGAAAAACGCATAATTTTAGCGAAATTTCAATTTTTTTCCTCTTTTTTTCCCTTAAATTTCCTTATTTTATCGAGATTTGACCGAAAAGAGCTAGAATAACGAACAATTTTAGCGAAATTTCAATTTTTTTCCTCTTTTTATCCCTTAATTTTCCTTATTTTATCGAGATTTGACCGAAAAAAGCAAGAAAAACGAATAATTTTAGCGAAATATCAATTTTTATAATCTTTTTTCCCTTGATTTTCCTTATTATATCGAGATTTGACCAAAAAAAGCAAGAAAAACGAATAATTTTAGCGAAATATCAATTTTCATCCTCTTTTTTTCCATTAATTTTCCTTATTTTATCGAGATTTGACCGAAAAAGGTAAGAAAAACGAATAATTTTAGCGAAATATCAATTTTTATCATCTTTTTTCCCTTGATTTTCCTTATTTTATCGAGATTTGACCGAAAAAAGCAAGAAAAACGAATAATTTAAGCGAAATATCTCTTTTTATCCTCTTTTTTTCCCTTAATTTTCCTTATTTTATCAAGATTTGACCGAAAGAGGTAAGAAAAACGAATAATTTGAGCGAAATTTCAATTTTTTTCCTCTTTTTTTCCCTTAATTTTCCTTTTTTTATAGAGATTTGACCGAAAAAAGTAAGAAAAACGAATAATTTTAGCGAAATTTCAATTTTTTTCCCCTTTTTTCCCTTAATTTTCCTTATTTCATCGAGATTTGCTTGAAAAAAGCAAGAAAAACGAATAATTTTTGCGAAATTTCAATTTTAATCCTCTTTTTTTCCCTTAATTTTCGTTATTTTATCGAGATTTGACCGAAAAAAGCAAGAAAAACGAATAATTTTTTTCCTCTTTTTTTCTCTTAATTTTCCTTATTTTATCGAGATTTGACCGAAAAAAGCAAGAAAAACGAATAATTTGAGCGAAATTTCAATTTTTTTTCCTCTTTTTAACCCTTAATTTTCCTTATTTTATCGAGATTTGACCGAAAAAAGCAAGAAAAACGAATAATTTTAGCGAAATTTCAATTTTTTTCCTCTTTTTTTCCCTTAATTTTCCTTATTTTATCGAGATTTGACCGAAAAAAGCAAGAAAAACGAATAATTTTAGCGAAATATCAATTTTTATCCTCTTTTTTCCCTTAATTTTCCTTATTTTATCGAGATTTGACCGAAAAAAGCAAGAAATCGAATAATTTTAGCAAAATATCAAATTTATCCTCTTTTTTTCCCTTAATTTTCCTTATTTTATCGAGATTTGACCGTAAAAAGCAAGAAAAACGAATAATTTGAGCGAAATTTCAATTTTTTTCCTCTTTTTTTCCCTTAACTTTCCTTATTTTATCGAGATTTGACCGAAGAAAGCAAGAAAAACGAATAATTTTAGCGAAATTTCAATTTTTTTCCTCTTTTTTACCCTTAATTTTCCTTATTTTATCAAGATTTGACCGAAAAAGCAAGAAAAACGAATAATTTTAGCGAAATTTCAATTTTTTTCCTCTTTTTTTCCCTTAATTTCTCTCATTTTATCGAGATTTGACCAAAAAAAGCAAGAAAAACGAATAATTTTAGCGAAATATCAATTTTTGTCATCTTTTTTCCCTTGATTTTCCTTATTTTATCGAGATTTGACAGAAAAATGCTAGAAAAACGAATAATTTTAGCGAAATATCAATTTTTATCCTCTTTTTTTCCCTTAATTTTCCTTATTTTATCGAGATTTGACCAAAAAAAGCAAGAAAAACGAATAATTTGAGCAAAATTTCAATTTTTTTCCTCTTTTCTTCCCTTAATTTTCTTTATTTTATCGAGACTTGACCGAAAAAAGCAAGAAAAACGAATAATTTTTGCGAAATTTCAATTTTTTTCCTCTTTTTTTCCCTTAATTTTCCTTATTTTATCGAGATTTGACCGAAAAAAGCAAGAAAAACGCATAATTTTAGCGAAATTTCAATTTTTTTCCTCTTTTTTTCCCTTAAATTTCCTTATTTTATCGAGATTTGACCGAAAAGAGCTAGAATAACGAACAATTTTAGCGAAATTTCAATTTTTTTCCTCTTTTTATCCCTTAATTTTCCTTATTTTATCGAGATTTGACCGAAAAAAGCAAGAAAAACGAATAATTTTAGCGAAATATCAATTTTTATAATCTTTTTTCCCTTGATTTTCCTTATTATATCGAGATTTGACCGAAAAAAAGCAAGAAAAACGAATAATTTTAGCGAACTATCAATTTTCATCCTCTTTTTTTCCATTAATTTTCCTTATTTTATCGAGATTTGACCGAAAAATGCAAGAAAAAAGAATAATTTGAGCGAAATTTCAATTTTTTTCCTCTTTTTTTCACTTAATTTTCCTCATTTTATCGAGATTTGACCGAAAAAAGCAAGAAAAACGAATAATTTTAGCGAAATATAATTTTTTATCATCATCTTTCCCCGGATTTTCCTTATTTTATCGAGATTTGACCGAAAAAAGCAAGAAAAACGAATAATTTTAGCGAAATATCAATTTTTATCATCTTTTTTCCCTTGATTTTCCTTATTTTATCTAGATTTGACCGAAAAAAGCAAGAAAAACGAATAATTTAAGCGAAATATCTCTTTTTATCCTCTTTTTTCCCTTAATTTTCCTTATTTTATCAAGATTTGACCGAAAAAGGTAAGAAAAACGAATAATTTGAGCGAAATTTTAATTTTTTTCCTCTTTTTTTCCCTTAATTTTCCTTATTTTATAGAGATTTGACCGAAAACAGCAAGAAAAACGAATAATTTAAGCGAAATATCTCTTTTTATCCTCTTTTTTTCCCTTAATTTTCCTTATTTTATCAAGATTTGACCGAAAAGAGCTAGAATAACGAACAATTTTAGCGAAATTTCAATTTTTTTCCTCTTTTTATCCCTTAATTTTCCTTATTTTATCGAGATTTGACCGAAAAAAGCAAGAAAAACGAATAATTTTAGCGAAATATCAATTTTTATAATCTTTTTTCCCTTGATTTTCCTTATTATATCGAGATTTGACCGAAAAAAAGCAAGAAGAAAACGAATAATTTTAGCGAAATATCAATTTTCATCCTCTTTTTTTCCATTAATTTTCCTTCTTTTATCGAGATTTGACGAAAAAGGTAAGAAAAACGAATAATTTTAGCGAAATATCAATTTTTATCATCTTTTTTCCCTTGATTTTCCTTATTTTATCGAGATTTGACCGAAAAAAGCAAGAAAAACGAATAATTTAAGCGAAATATCTCTTTTTATCCTCTTTTTTTCACTTAATTTTCCTTATTTTATCAAGATTTGACCGAAAAAGGTAAGAAAAACGAATAATTTGAGCGAAATTTCAATTTTTTTCCTCTTTTTTTCCCTTAATTTTCCTTTTTTTATAGAGATTTGACCGAAAAAAGTAAGAAAAACGAATAATTTTAGCGAAATTTCAATTTTTTTCCCCTTTTTTCCCTTAATTTTCCTTATTTCATCGAGATTTGCTTGAAAAAAGCAAGAAAAACGAATAATTTTTGCGAAATTTCAATTTTAATCCTCTTTTTTTCCCTTAATTTTCGTTATTTTATCGAGATTTGACCGAAAAAAGCAAGAAAAACGAATAATTTTTTTCCTCTTTTTTTCTCTTAATTTTCCTTATTTTATCGAGATTTGACCGAAAAAAGCAAGAAAAACGAATAATTTGAGCGAAATTTCAATTTTTTTTCCTCTTTTTAACCCTTAATTTTCCTTATTTTATCGAGATTTGACCGAAAAAAAGCAAGAAAAATGAATAATTTTAGCGAAATTTCAATTTTTTTCCTCTTTTTTTCCCTTAATTTTCCTTATTTTATCGAGATTTGACCGAAAAAAGCAAGAAAAACGAATAATTTTAGCGAAATATCAATTTTTATCCTCTTTTTTTCCCTTAATTTTCCTTATTTTATCGAGATTTGACCGAAAAAAGCAAGAAATCGAATAATTTTAGCAAAATATCAAATTTATCCTCTTTTTTTCCCTTAATTTTCCTTATTTTATCGAGATTTGACCGTAAAAAAGCAAGAAAAACGAATAATTTGAGCGAAATTTCAATTTTTTTCCTCTTTTTTTCCCTTAACTTTCCTTATTTTATCGAGATTTGACCGAAGAAAGCAAGGAAAAACAAATAATTTTAGCGAAATTTCAATTTTTTTCCTCTTTTTTACCCTTAATTTTCCTTATTTTATCAAGATTTGACCGAAAAAAGCAAGAAAAACGAATAATTTTAGCGAAATTTCAATTTTTTTCCTCTTTTTTTCCCTTAATTTCTCTCATTTTATCGAGATTTGACCAAAAAAAGCAAGAAAAACGAATAATTTTAGCGAAATATCAATTTTTGTCATCTTTTTTCCCTTGATTTTCCTTATTTTATCGAGATTTGACAGAAAAATGCTAGAAAAACGAATAATTTTAGCGAAATATCAATTTTTATCCTCTTTTTTTCCCTTAATTTTCCTTATTTTATCGAGATTTGACCAAAAAAAGCAAGAAAAACGAATAATTTGAGCAAAATTTCAATTTTTTTCCTCTTTTCTTCCCTTAATTTTCTTTATTTTATCGAGACTTGACCGAAAAAAAGCAAGAAAAAACGAATAATTTTTGCGAAATTTCAATTTTTTTCCTCTTCTTTTCCCTTAATTTTCCTTATTTTATCGAGATTTGACCGAAAAAAGCAAGAAAAACGCATAATTTTAGCGAAATTTCAATTTTTTTCCTCTTTTTTTCCCTTAAATTTCCTTATTTTATCGAGATTTGACCGAAAAGAGCTAGAATAACGAACAATTTTAGCGAAATTTCAATTTTTTTCCTCTTTTTTATCCCTTAATTTTCCTTATTTTATCGAGATTTGACCGAAAAAAGCAAGAAAAACGAATAATTTTAGCGAAATATCAATTTTTATAATCTTTTTTCCCTTGATTTTCCTTATTATATCGAGATTTGACCGAAAAAAGCAAGAAAAACGAATAATTTTAGCGAAATATCAATTTTCATCCTCTTTTTTTCCATTAATTTTCCTTATTTTATCGAGATTTGACCGAAAAAGGTAAGAAAAAACGAATAATTTTAGCGAAATATCAATTTTTATCATCTTTTTTCCCTTGATTTTCCTTATTTTATCGAGATTTGACAGAAAAAAAGCTAGAAAAACGAATAATTTTAGCGAAATATCAATTTTTATCCTCTTTTTTTCCCTTAATTTTCCTTATTTTATCGAGATTTGACCAAAAAAAGCAAGAAAAACGAATAATTTGAGCAAAATTTCAATTTTTTTCCTCTTTTCTTCCCTTAATTTTCTTTATTTTATCGAGACTTGACCGAAAAAAAGCAAGAAAAACGAATAATTTTTGCGAAATTTCATTTTTTTCCTCTTCTTTTCCCTTAATTTTCCTTATTTTATCGAGATTTGACCGAAAAAAGCAAGAAAAACGCATAATTTTAGCGAAATTTCAATTTTTTTCCTCTTTTTTTCCCTTAAATTTCCTTATTTTATCGAGATTTGACCGAAAAGAGCTAGAATAACGAACAATTTTAGCGAAATTTCAATTTTTTTCCTCTTTTTATCCCTTAATTTTCCTTATTTTATCGAGATTTGACCGAAAAAAAGCAAGGAAAAACGAATAATTTTAGCGAAATATCAATTTTTATAATCTTTTTTCCCTTGATTTTCCTTATTATATCGAGATTTGACCAAAAAAAGCAAGAAAAACGAATAATTTTAGCGAAATATCAATTTTCATCCTCTTTTTTTCCATTAATTTTCCTTATTTTATCGAGATTTGACCGAAAAAAGGTAAGAAAAACGAATAATTTTAGCGAAATATCAATTTTTATCATCTTTTTTTCCCTTGATTTTCCTTATTTTATCGAGATTTGACCGAAAAAAGCAAGAAAAAACGAATAATTTAAGCGAAATATCTCTTTTTATCCTCTTTTTTTCCCTTAATTTTCCTTATTTTATCAAGATTTGACCGAAAGAGGTAAGAAAAACGAATAATTTGAGCGAAATTTCAATTTTTTTCCTCTTTTTTTCCTTAATTTTCCTTTTTTTATAGAGATTTGACCGAAAAAAGTAAGGAAAAACGAATAATTTTAGCGAAATTTCAATTTTTTTTCCCCTTTTTTCCCTTAATTTTCCTTATTTCATCGAGATTTGCTTGAAAAAAGCAAGAAAAACGAATAATTTTTGCGAAATTTCAATTTTAATCCTCTTTTTTTCCCTTAATTTTCGTTATTTTATCGAGATTTGACCGAAAAAAGCAAGAAAAACGAATAATTTTTTCCTCTTA